>JAOVYX010003047.1:0-39564 GCA_035668315.1 Drosera spatulata
TCCTGACTATTGGATCCCATAACCTGAAACCAAATTCTTCACTAGGATAGCCAAGAAATATATACTGTTTCGTCTTACCATCAAGCTTAGAGCGTTCATCCTTGGGGACGTGCACAAACGCTCTGTATCCAAACACCTTCAAATGCTGATAGGACACGTCTTTTCCTCTCCAAATCATTTCTGGAATATCATCATTCAAAGGACTTGAAGGAGAATGGTTGATCAAGTAAGCAATTGTCAACAACGCCTCCCCCCAAAACGATTTAGGGAGTTTCGCATGAGAAAGCATAGAACGAAACTTTTCTGAGATGGTTTCGTTCATTCTCTCTGCAACTCCATTCTGCTGAGGTATTTTGGGAATCGTCTTCTCAAGCCTGATGCCATGTTTCCTGCAATATTCCTCGAACGGACCTCTGTACTCGCCACCATTGTCTGCTCTGACACACTTGAGCTTCCTTCCAGTTTGTCTTTCCACCCTAGCATGGAACTCCTTGAACATATCTAGTACCTGATCTTTAGTTTTCAAGGCAGAAACCGAAATATTTCTAGAATGGTCATCTATGAAAGTCACAAAATAGTATGCACCACCTAAAGATCTTTTTGTAATAGAACAGACATCTGTATGTACAAGATCGAGTATATTCTTTCTTCTATGTGTAGGGGAAGAAAAAAATGATACTTTGTGTTATTTTTCAGCTATGTAGTTAACACACAGTTTAAGAGGAATACTTTTCACATCAGGTAGGAGTTGCTTACGTGTAAGAATCTACAAGTTCTTCTCACTGATATGACCGAGCCTTTTATGCCAGAGCTCGATCGAGGAGGACCTCTTAACAGCATTTGCATCTCCTTTGATCAGCCTTGTTTGCATCAAGTATAACGTTCTTTACTTCTTTCCCTTAACAATCAGTAAATAACCCTGCGAGAGCTTCATTTTTCCATCAGTGAAATGAGAAGTGTAACCTTCATCATCAAGCATCCCAATTGAAATCAGGTTCAATCGAATGTCAGGCACATGTCTGACATCCTTCAACAGTAACCTAGAACCTGCATTGGTTTGCAACCAAACATCTTCAATACCCATAATTTTAGATGTCTCATTATTTCCTATTCGCACAAAACCATAGTCACCATTTTTATAAGATGAAAAGAAATTAATAAGCGAAATAAGATGAAATGAGGCACCAGAATCTACCTCACAATCTGAGTCTTGACACGTGAGGTTGATAAAACCACTATCTGAGAAGAGGTAGGGTTCATCCACGGTTGCAACGGAAGTGGTGCTTGGCTCGCTGTTTTGCTCTCCCTTAACGACCTTGCCTTGCGCTGTGACGTTTTTGAACATCCTACATTCGTTTTTCTTATGGCCTGGCTTGCCACAATAATAGGAAGTTAAGCCCTTCTGATTTTGGGAGTTCGATCTCCCCCTGAACTTGCCGTCTTGCTGAAAAATTCTTCCTTTGTTCCGTCCGCGATGCTCCATCACATGAGCATCTGATGAGTTGGACGGACTGAGCTCCTTCCTCCTAGTTTCCTCGTTCAATATGCTGTCTTTCACGATATTCATCGTGAGCTTTCCTTCAGGAACGGAGTTGCTCAACGACACCACCAGTGTCTCCCAGATATTAGGTAAGGAACTTAATAGTAATAGTGCTTGCATCTCATCATAAAACTTTAAATCCATACCTATCAATTGGTTGATAATACCCTGAAAATCATTCAGCTGCTCTGCTACACTGCGTCCGTTTCTGAACTGCAACTTCACTACCTTCCGCATCATGGAAGCTTTATTTATCGCGATCTTCCTGTAAAGCCCCAGAAAATTACGATTAAATAAACATAAAAATTATGATCAAATAATAGTTCGAAAATTAATAAACGTAACGAAAATATGCATTTTCTCTTTGTAGTAAATTAAAAGTAAGAAACGAATCTCGTTTCAAAGTTTTGAGACGTAACGTTACATTCATAACATTAAAACTTGTGACGAAGTTGGAGTAACTTTTTGTCGCGAAAAATTTTGGAAAATTAGATGTTAATTAATAACATGATTTTTCGAGCGTGGTGGTAAAGTTTGAGCGAAAACTGTGAAAGATGTGGGATTAAGTGATCCTACGATTAAACGGAACGCGGATGTTTTTTTTTAAAAACAACCTACCAAACCCCCTTTTCCTCCTTTTCTCCCCACCACTTCTCCTACCATCTCCACTCCTCCCTCCCTGATCTGGCCACGATAACCACTCCTCCACCCATCTTCATCACCTCCAGGAAGCAAAGGAAGCAACACCTCCCTCACTCTCCTCTTCACTCCACTCTCTTCTTCCTCTTTTCCATTCTTGTTTGATTTCCTTATTTGCACTCAAGGATCACAACAGCTCGGGGCGAGGCTGTGGTATTTGCTTGAAGAAAGAAGGAGAGGAGGAGAAGGCGTTCGAACCATCAAAGGAATAAGAGGGGTGTTTTTCACGCCAAAGAAAGCAAACCAAGGCAAACTGGGCTCAAAACTGTTTCAACGAGAGGGTCAACTATGCCATTTCTATTTTCAACTCTTAAAGGATCATATGCGATAAAAAAAAAATAAGGAAAATAACATGAAAAATAGATCACGGACAAAGAAACGCGTTATTTGAACCAAAAGATGAGTTATGCTCGTGAGACCCCGAAACCTAAGATTTTATGGATCAAACAAGCCCAAAATGAACAAACATGACAATAACTAAGTAAATATTATGTCTATGAAGTTTGAGATCATTTGGGATTGAATTGGTTCGGTAAAACGCAAAAACGAACAAATCAGCCAAACCAGTTTCTTGGACAGCTTTGACGTTCGACATTAGAATGCATTTTTACCCCAGTTAGAGGCTGATTCACAAATGATTCTTGAAACAAAGTTGTAGAGGACTTCTTGAGGTTTCCAATGAATCAAGAATCACTCAATTTGGTTAAGAAACGAAGAAGTTATGCGCGTTCGAAGTTAGGCCTGAAAATTTAGGGAAAACCCTGTCAGGCCACTGCCTGAATTCAGTCGCGGCCGCGACAGGAATTGTAGCGGTAGCGACGCCTCTCAGTCTGTCCAGAAAATTATTTTTCAATGTATTTATGTATCGTATCAAGTCGTATACCCTTTATGTCTACTAAAATACAGTATTTTGACAAAAAAAAACAATAAAAATGTACGCGTTTGATTGTATAAAAGGTAAAAGATACAAAGTTGAATAAAAGTACGTAAAAGTTTACGTATTTATGCGATATACGTAAATACGTGAAAATAACGGAATGTACGTAAGAATACGTAATGACGTAGTAGACATATTTATGGACGTATAATACACATGAATACGTAGAAATAATGAAATATATGAAAGAAGTATGTACTAACGAACGCATCATACTTATTCTGTGCACGAACTGAGACATAAACTGTTTTCCTGTGGTATAAAGTAAACAACCCGAAACTCACACACAAGGTAACGTTTAGATTTCTGGTTTGATGGCGATACATGTTAATATACTAGTTGTATATTAACGCGTGATGGATAGTTTTGCCCTGTGCGCTGTGTGATGTTGTATTGTGTTATGTTTGCATTTCCGTGTTATTGTATGATTGTATGATACCACTTGTAACTTATCGTAATTCATGATAACCTAACCCTCATAGTCCTAATGTTAGGGTTTGAGTAGGTTTTTCTCCATTAATCCTGTACGATATATATATATGTGTGAATGTGATAAAGACAAGTGCTAGGTTTACAAGGTTTAGCATGCGATAATGAACAAGAGATTAGGATTAATACAAGTTAATCCTATAAATGATGTCATGTTAAAGATGAACATGCAAAGTAGGAATGAATTCATAAGAGGTGAGGTTGAATACCGAGTTTGTTAATCCTACTGAGTTGTTGCACTGTGACTTGGGGAAGATGTCAGGTTCAACTGTACAGGGATGAGTAGTTGCGACTAATCATCTTATGCGCGTAGATAACCCTGTGAGGTTGTCAGGTTGTGGGTATCTCGCTGCAGGAGACCCTTGGACGTCGTTTACAGGTTGATCCCCTGTTTCGAGTGACCCCGGACTTTAAACTTTTAAAAAAAGCTATGGATTTACATATTTGGCCAAAGTCACAGTGTTAACATGAGGGTATTTGTGGTCTGTCATGAATGTCAATTGCAAGAGTGATTTTGTTGTGATCTCAGGACAAATTGTTTTCTCTTTTTCTCTTTCTGTGCTTCCCTTGAGAAAGGGGCCAGCACGTTACTGAGCTCGTATAGCTCATGACGTTGCGTTTCTTTTGTTTCTCTATTTTTTCTTCTTTCCAGGTGCAAAAAATGAAGATGGATATTGATTAAGTTATGATCATGTTTGTAATAAATATATTTGAGACAATATTTTAAGATTCCGCTGCGTATTTGTATAATACTTAAGTAAACTTGTGGACTTAGTATGATGATGCTTTAAGTGTAATTTTATTTAATACTTATTCTAAACCCGGTTAAGTTGAATTGCCTGACTAGGATTTGTAGGACCCTGACGGCACTAATGCTACGTGGGTTTTCTAGAAAAAGATCGGAAAACTCGGGGGCGTTACACTTCCTCTGGTACATTGCCTCGAGCTTTTTCCATAAGACAAAAATATCGACGTCGTTGGCCACGTGTTGGAAGACACTTTGGTCGATATATTATCTGATCACACCAACAGTTTTGCGCTGCAGTAACGCCCAAGCTTTCTCCTCTTTATCAGCGGGTTTCGTCTTGATTACGATCAGCTCGTACAAATCCTTACAATAAAGGATATCCTCCATTCTGGATTTCCACATCGAATAGTTCGATGAGGTCAATCGAATCATGCCACCAACGTTGACTCCGTCATCCATTTTAATTTACACAATAGTTGGATCGCCCTCCAGTTAAATTAACCAGAGTTTTGATACCAGTCTGTTGGGAAAAATCGGTATGAGGTGCTGCAAAAATTGCCGAGTACTTTTCCTTCATCGTGCAATTAAAATGGGATAAATAAATAGCCCAAGAATAAATAGACTCGACACCAAAATTTTATGTGGAAAACCCCTTAAAAAAAGATAAAAATCACGGAAACGTTGCGATATCAAAATATCCATTAAAGATGGATTACAAATATCGTCCCTAGACTGTGTTAGGGATTATAATCATCAGGATAACTCTCACTAATTTTTCTTCTCTAACAAGATAAAAATATACCCGTAGACGATATCCCTCAATACTCCAAACTGGGTATTTTTCTAACTCTTCTGATGCTGTTTTTGTGTTTGGTGTGTAACAATAAACTTTGTCCTTTCTCCTATTTATAGGAATTGAGAGAAACGTTTCACCGCCTTTTACTGCCGTCTCGCATGATGTTTTGCTTCAGAATTTGGTAGAAAACACGACGGCGCAGAAGAGAAAGTGAATTGTGTTGCGTGCGTCTCTCTTTTTTTTCTCGAATTCTCTCGCTTTTTTTCCACCCGAGCGCCTTTTTTTGCCTTCGATTGATTGTTATTGCACAATTAGGTCTCTTCCTCTTCCTTCTTTGCATTTGATAAAAGTTATGTGGATTCCACAATGGAAAAGCAACTGCACTAGCAACTACCGAGTACAAAAAGTTTCGTACAAAAAGCTGTTGAGCTGGCTGGAGCTGGTTCATCAATGGCTTAAGAAGTAAGTAGGATTAATAAGGTGAATTCTGTTGATTTCTGACCAAACGACCAGGAATCAAGAAGTGTGCCGGATCTGTGTGCATCACTCATTTTCCATTCTAATTGATATCAAGCGTGATACTCATAATCCTGGTTTCTGTCCATCTCCAACGCATCACCTCTAGGCGTCTTCTGTCGCCTGTAAACAGTCTAATTGAGAGCGATTATTATTCTGTCATTAGTTAAGTTCAAGCCTTTGACTTCTTACCAAAGCAAGGTTTCCAGAACTTTTTCCAGGAAAGCAACTCTGGTCTTAAGAGATGAAAACTATTGAACAATCATATCATCAATGGCTCAAGAAACAAGTAGGATTCTCACTTTTTGACGGGTCCCTCTACTATGTACAAAAAGGTGTGAAGCCTATATATATGTGTATCCCAAAGCTAACTCGAGTATCTCTAAATTTAGAAAGCATACTCAATATCGCGACGACATGTATACAAGATATCCCCTGAAGCACACATCAGCCAGGAGAGTGTCCATAGTGAACACGAGATGTACCGTGGTGCAGGTTCTTTAGCTTTGTCAACTCCTTCCTTTTCTTCCTGGCCTCTGCCGCTGCAGCTGAATCGATCAGCTTTCTTTCAAGGTTCATGCTCGACTCATGGTGAAAACCAGCTACACAAGCCGATGAAGAAGCCTCCGCATCACCGCCATGCCTGATGGTACCCAGAGCAGAATCTACAACTATCTTTGATTGAAATCCAACCAACGGGCCACCCCCGTTTTGTGAGGAAACTAATGATGTGTTATTCCCACTATTCATGAGGTTAGGTTCTGTCCGAGTGCTTGCTCCTGGTTTCATATCCAACGGCAACCACAAGGAATGTTTATCCCTGTGGAGGAGCCAAGGGAAACACCAAGGAGAGCTCACAAAGTCCGCTGCAGCATAGGTTTCATGACGCAACGGGTTCACAGCCGCATCACTCATTCCATACGCATCAACCTGAGATAGATTCACATTCGGCGGGCAAAACCTAGACCCCCACATATACGAAGGCAACGAAGGTTTGCCACATGCAAACAACTGCTGTTCTTCTGTTACAGAAGTAGAAACATCAGCGGTGTCTCCTGAAGCGGATACTCCTCTGTGTGGTCGGCTTTCACATAGCCTCTCCGCAATCTACACGGCCAATGCCACAAGTAACGATCAATGCTAAAATTAATACATACATACTGACATACGTACATATGATAAAAATCAATAAAAGCGAGAGCATCACCTGTTCCTTCAAATTCCTGTTAGTGCATTGTAAAGACCGGTGCTCCTCCAAGGCTGCTTCCTTGTCCTTTATGTGTCGCATAACCGAAGAAAGAATTTGATTAAACCCTAATCACCATGATAGGGATGAATACATATGGTTAGGAATGAATAGATGCTCACTTTTTTCAGCTTGTCATTTTCCCAGGCTAAATCTGCAGCTTTTCGAGTTAGAGCCTCATATAGAGCCTAAGAACAAATGCATTCAGAGTCCAGCAGCCAGGAAGAAGAAAAAAACAGAAAAAAGAAAAGCCCACAGTTCGGTGTTCGGAAGAACTCTCAACCAGCAACTGGGTTAAGTTCAGAATAATAGCTTTGTAGTTTGGTTCAAAATAATATCGAAACGATCATTATTTCCATCAACCTTTGGGTGCTACTGCAGACCACTCCACATGCTGAATTTAAGGACAAACCTGATAGATTTTGTAACAATAAGAATACCTGTCTGCGACGAATAGTCCGCCTGGCCGACTCCCTGTTTGCCATTACCCTCCTTAGTTTTCGTGCTTCCTTTTCATCCTTGAGAAAACAGCACCAGTATCCGAATTAGATAATTCATATCAATAGTTTGAATCACGACACATTTGGCATTTAATGATGGACTCTATTGGTCCTAGGCCCATAGGTTCATTCCTAGCATAATCATCGCCCAATATATACCGAGTCTAATTATTTTCACTTCACGTAAATATGTGCTTCGCATGCTAGTCCTTATTAGGATTACCAAGCCATTAACCAAAACTCTAAGCGTCCGTGTTTTACGTGTAGTATAACACAGAGTTGTCAGCAATTTGTATAACAAAAGGCTACTCAATCAGAACAGAATCAAGGATGTTCCAAATCGTTCAATGCCAACACCACTACCATACTACTCCTTCTGTTCCATTTTATAAACAACCCTTGTCCGTCATAAAGTTAAAGTATATACAGTATATCTTATTTAGTAATATTTTCACATAAAAAATTATCAAAATAATCATCATTAGTTTCAGTACTCCCTATTATCTCCTCTCACAATTTGCTATTGTAAATCTCATTATCATTAAAAAAATATTTTTCCTTCTCGAAATTTCACACAAATTCAACCCACATAAAACCCCATATCGAGTTAATATATTGCATATAATATAAAACGAAGGGAGTATAATTCACCACGATACGAATAACCTAACAGTAACATAGATCTCACAATCAGTACCTCGGTCATATCGTGTCTCGTGTCTCGGTCGGCTTGTGCTCGCCTGTATTGTTCGAGACGACACACTCGTAGCAACAACCAATCCAACCACCTCTTCCTCCTCCTGATTATGGTTTTCACCTTCAACACTATCAACTCCAGCTTCATTTCCAGGTGTATTCTCATCTGCCTCCTCAGGTGTCGCAACAACTTCCTGTCATTGCCAAAACAAATCAAAATCACTTCACAAATTAACCGCTACTGATGAATCCAACATCTAAACACGGCGCAAACCTTATTCAAATCGAACCAAAACGGAACAGATTCGGCCGCCGTGGACTCCACGTTGACTCGTCCAGACGAAGCCTTCATCGATTCCCTCTCCAAATGTCTCGCCTCACCGCAGCCACCGTAGCTTGCTGGCTTCGATGACACCGACTTGACCAGATTCGCTAGCACCTCCGCCGCCTCAATCTCGCTCGCCGCCGCCACCCGATCTTCTGAATCATCGTGGGAACACTTCACCGCCAAAGAAGGCCGCGGCGGCGGGGACGAGTTTCTCTGTCTGTGAAACGACATCGTTTTGACCGACTCCGTTGAACCCGACTGTGTAGGAAACGGAGGGGACAGAGATATTCCAAAGGGAAAGAGAGAGGTGAAAGTTTGAAAAGACACGAGGAAATCCGGTTGAGACAGGTGTGAAGCCACATCAGCAGTGGTCAGCTCCCCGGTCGGACCCACGCGTTTCAAACATTGCCGCGTGTCAAATAACTGCGCACTCTGATGAGCGGTGATGCAAATTGCTTCTTTCGGCTGCTACGTGGCAATCAATGGAGAATTGGGAGTTGTCTGGCTGTGGCAATGAGATGGAGGAAAGAGCAGGGGGTGGGGGGCAAAACCGAGGGCGGCTCAGGGTGCCCAATGGGCTAAAGGACAATGGTGGGCGCCCACCATATCATGTGGTGAATGACGTGGAGACCTTAACGTGGAAAGAGGGCAAAAACTTTCCCTCAAACCAACATAATCCTAACTATTATAAAAGGTATTATTTATATCGATAAAAAATAAAAATAAGTATAATTTTTTTATTCAAAAATTATTATGAAATATAATGATTGTATTCCTATTTATACAGAATATTAAGAGGTTAATTCGGAATGAAGAACGTTTCAATACAATGAATGATTTATAACGGAATAAAAACTTGCGTAACTATAAACCTCATCGATTTTGTCCTTATTTATTTGACGTTATGTATGCGCAATATTATTTGTGTTTATCCATTATTCATGTTTATCTATATATATTATATTGTATTGTATTATATTATTCTTTCTTGGATAATATGAGCAATGGTTGCGTGCTACTGACTGTCTCGTTAAAACCTTATCGACAAAAAATCCAATGGGATAAAAACTTGATCGAAGAAAAAAAAATACAGTCTCCCTCTGAAATGCACATCATCTCATCTCGGAAGTTCATTCAGACGTCGCAAACCGATCTTGTACCTGAGCGGTTCAAAAAATGATTTGGGAAGCGCCTTGGTAAATAGATCAACTACATTGTTGCACAATTGGATCTGTTTAATGTGTTTGATTCCTTCGTCCTGAAAGTCGTGACTATAAAAGTACTTTGGATTAATATGTTTCGTTCTGTCACCCTTTATAAAGTCTTTCTTGAACTGTGCAACACAGACGATATTGTCTTCATGAATCACAGTCGATGTTTTGATGCTAGAGATTCCACACGATTGTTGGATATATTGGATCATCGATCTGAGCCATACAGATTTTCTGCTGGTCTCGTGTACGGGCAATGATCTCCGAGTGGTTTGAAAAAGTGGCCACGAGGTCTTACTTTGTGGATTTCCAGGATATAACTGCATCATTGTATGTGAACACATATCCCATTTGAGACTGGGCCTTATGTGGATCTGATAAGTATCCAGCATCAGTGTACCTGACGAGATCAGATTTAGACTTCTGAGAATAGTATAATCTCATATTTGTCGTCCCGTGCAAATAGCGCATAATATGTTTGATTCCATTCCAATGCCTACGAGTAGGTGTAGAGATAAACCTTGTCAACGAGTTGACCGAGAAAGCAATGTCTGATCTTGTACAATTGGCTAGGTACATCAATGCATTGATAGCACTAAGATATGGCATTTCAGAGCCTAGAAGATCTTCATCGTCTTTCTTAGGCCGGAATAAATCTTTTTTAACTTCAAGGGAACGGACCACCATGGGTGTGGTCAATGGATGGGCTTTGTCAATCCTGAATCGAGCGAGAACTTTCTCCGTATATGTCGATTGGTGGATAAGGATCCCTATGGATACGTGCTCTACTTGTATACCAATGCAAAACTTTGTTTTGCCAAGATCTTTCATCTCGAATTCTTTCTTTAAGTAATCACGAGCTTCCATAATTTCATTGGTTGTATCAATTACGTTCAAATCATCAACATATACGGCGACTATGGCAAAACCATTAGTCGATCTCTTGATGAATACACATGGACAAACTTTATAGTTCACATACCCGTCTCGTAATAGATATTCACTAAGCCGATTGTATCACATTCGGCCGGACTATTTCAATTCGTATAAAGAGCGTTGTAAGTTAACCGAATATAAACTTTGTGGTACAAAAGAGTTTGACACTTTATACCCTTCAGGAATTTTCATGTGAATATTAGTATCTAATGAGCCATAAAGATATGCCGTAACAACGTCCATGAGATACATATCCAAGCCTTCTTTGGCTGTCATACTAATTAATAAGAAAAACGTTATCCATCCATTACAGGAAAATACGTTTGTTCATAATCGACTCCATGTATTTTTTAAGAACCCTTGGACAACGAGTCGTGCCTTGTACCTCACAATTTCATTTTCCTCACTCCGTTTGCACACGAACCCCCATTTATAACCGACAAGTTTAATGTGTTCCGGAGTTTGGACTATAAGTCCAAACACATTGCGCTTTTCGAGCGATTTTACCTCGACCTGGATCGCTACTTTCCATTTTGACCAATCACTTTTTTTTTCTACATTCATCCATACTTAGAGGTTTGGAATCCTCGTCGAAATTGAGCTCAACATCATGAGTTATATGGTAAATAAATGCATCAGTAATTTCAATTTGATCTCGATACCAAACTTCATCTTTAGAAGCGTAACATATTGAGATTTTTTTATTCTCAAAGGATTGCTCTCGAGGTGATGCATCATTTTGATTAGCTACATTAGGAGATTCTTCAACCTCTTTTAGAGGTTGGATACTCTTCTTTGGAGTATCACATAGTTTTTCCCTTATTTTTCTAGGGATTGTGTCCTTTGCACCAACAGGTCTTCCGTGCTTTTGACGTACTTGCGACTCCTCTGTACCTTTAACTACAAATCCATCTTTTGGAATCTCAATCCTTGCTGAGACATTCACAGCAGGTATATGAGACTTTGTTACCTTTTTTGTATCAACAAAGGCATCATGCATTTGATTCGCAAGTGTTTGCATATCAAGAATTTTCTGAACTTCAAGTTCAGTTTTACTTATGCGAGGATTGAGGTACAACAATGTTGAAGTTCTCCAAGTTAAATCCTCTTGATCCTTAGACAAAGACTTTACTTTGTATTTATTCTCTCCCCTTAATGTCGGAAATACTGTTTCTTCAAAGCGACAATCAGAAAATCTTGCCGTGAATAAGTCTCCCGTTAGAGGTTCGAGATACCTAATAATAGATGGAGAGTCATATCCCATATATATCTCAAACCTTCGTTATGGACCCATTTTGGTCCTTTGTGGGGGGTGCAATAGAAACATAAACTGCACAACAAAAAATCCTTAGATGGAAAATATCAGACTCATGCCATACATCAACTAATGTGGTGACATTGATATTGTGCAGAAGGCCTTAATTTTATAAGTGATGCTATATGCAATATAGCATGTCCCCAAGCGCTCATTGGAAGCTTTATTTTAAGCAGCATAGGCCTTATTATCCATTAGAGTCTTTGAATGAAAGACTCGATCAATCCATTTTGTGCATGCACATGTGGCACAGGGTGTTCAACATTAATTCTTGTTGCAACGCAATACTCATTGAATACTCGTGAAGTAAACTCGGCTGCATTATTAAGTCGAATTGTTTTAATTGGGTGATCAGGAAATTATGCTCTTAACTTTATGATTTGAGCAAGCAATCGTGCAAAAGTCATATTCCTTGTGGAAAGAAGTCAGACATGAGACCATTTAGTTAATATATCTATCAGCACCATGAAATACCTAAATTAATGGTCCACATGATGGGTGAATTGCCCCGCATATGTTGCCTTGAATCCTTTCCAGAAATAAGGGGGATTCTACACCAATCTTTGTGGTATATGGCCTTATGATCATTTTTCCAAACGAGCAAGCAGTACATGATAATTCATGAATGATATGGACCTTTTTGGTCATTCAATGGATGGTCACGAGATGTTGATATTATTAAACGCATCATATTTACTCCTAGATGACCTAATCTTTCATGCCATAATTTATTCTCATCAGTGAATAACTTTTGGTTCATTATGGCATGAGTTTCAACGGCTTTAATTGTCGTAAAGTATAACACAGAGGAGAAGACAGGAAGCTTTTCAACTATGCTCTTTTTAGATGAAGTAGTTGATGTGATGAGAAGATAGTCTTTGTCATTCTCATTAATGATTTTCAAATGATAATCATTGTGCCTTATATCTTTAAAACTCAACAAATTCCTTATGGATTTGGGACAATATAGAACCCCTTTGAGCTTTAGGATGGTGTCATTTTGTAAAGCAATAGTTGCTGCACCAAATCCTTCAATAATATCCACACTTCTCGATATAGTACCAACACTCAACTTTGCACGAGTCAAAGATGAGAAGAAGTTAAATTGCTTGAAAATGCTGTGCGTTGTAGCACTATCCACTATGCAAACACTTTCTTTATTCATCTAGAAGAGAATATAGTACATTAGCATAGTATACATTGAAGAGCAAGATACTAAAAAAAAAAACATAACAAGCACACCTATTATACATATGATACACATGAAAACATATAGTACATATAAAACAAATAAGACGGCTGGTTATGTCCTTAATCGAGAAAATCATTAGCCTCCATGTATGAAACATCATTATCATCATTCACATTCTCAAGGGCGATATTGAGATTTATCTCGGTATTCTTCTCTTTTCCTTTCTGAGAAGCTTGGTATAAGTCAGTCAGATGCTTAGCAATACGGCATGAGTTAGCCCAATGACCAGCAATACCGCACTTGAAACAAACAGAATATAGAGCTTTACCAGATCGACTCCTTTGCCCTTTAAAATTTCCTCGACTTATATTCTTGCCGCGCTTGTTGTTATCCTGACGAGTAGGAATAGGATTGCTACCCTGACAACCTCGGCCTCGTCTAAATCGTTTGCCACGACCTTTCTCACGATAACCACAACCTCTCCCCTGTTATTTTCCCCAACCTCAAAAGGCCCAACAATGTTGGCCTCGGATAACGGGGCAATGTCATTCGGATGAGAGTTGTGCTCCTGAACCAACAATTCATTTTGCTCTTTAGCAATTATAAGAGCATCTATTAAATCAGAGAACTTTTTAAAGTCTCTGATGCGATACTGCTGTTGAAGCATCATATGATTAGGATGGAATGTCGAGAGCGTCTTATCAATCATTTGTGCATCATCGATAACCATCCCGTATAGTCTCAGTTGAGACTTAAACTGGTGGATTGTGGAATTGTAGGTTATGACATCCTTGAAATCATGGAATCTCATATTATTCCAAGCATTATGTGCCCTTAGATGTAGAACATACGCCAGATGATAAAAACGCTCCTTTAGGGATTTTCACAGATCAAAAGGATCTTTTTCCGTCAAAAACTCATCCCTCATACTTTCACGAAGATGGCGACGAAGAATGCTTGTGGCTTTAATCCTTTCTTGCGCGGTTTCCCACTCTTGGTTTTCAATAATATGCTTGAGATTTTTCTCCACGAGGTGCGTTTCTGCATCCAGTTTTTAAAAGAGGTAATTGTTCCCATTAACATTGAGAGATGTGAATTTAACGACATATCTGACAATAACAGATTTAATAAATGTAAGTTTTCTAATTGATTATTACAATTGAATATAAGAAAGAATAAATGACAGCTTAGCCGTCCAAATTCAAAAGCAATAATGAAAATGCATAAAAGAAAAGGCGGCTGAGCCATACCTAGTTAACACAATAATAAAACGTTATATACGATCGATGGTTAATAGTTAATAGGTCGGTTGTGCCGTCCCTAATTGGCACAATAATAAGGCGTCATAGACGACCAATGGTTAATAGTTAATAGGTCGGTTGTGTTGTCCCTAGTTAGCACAATAATAAATATGGCGTCTCAGACGACCAATGGTTATCAGTTAATAGCTCGGCTGTGCCATCCCTAGTTAGCACAGCAATAAATACGATGTCTCAGACGACCGTTGGTTATTAATTAATAGGTCGGTTATGTCGTTTCTAATTAGATTAAGCATAATTAATTATATTAATTATGCCTAATCATTGATTAACAAAAAATTAAAAATCAAAAAGCCTCTCTGTGGGGTCATCGATTTTTACCCACTTGAGCGGGATCACCTGGCCATAACTAAAGTGTCGGGACCAGAGTTCGAACCTGTGACCATGGGATTACCACAACCACAAGCCCTCAAACTAACATCCTTTCACTATGTCACTGCGTCAGGTGATGCTCAAACGGGGGGAGTATATTGTATATACTATTCCTGGATTTAAAACACATAAAACAAGTTTAACACCTTAAGTGTATAATAAATTACTTGTTAAATAAATCAAAGTTTAATAAAACAAGAAAACTATATTATTCCCGTGATTTTCTCCTTGCCCTTGAAAAATGACAAAAACTTTAACTAAAAGCTTTGATGATGAAGAAACAATTGTCTCATCCTCTTGTTTGATTAAACCAAATTTAAAAGGGTAAAGAAAACTTGTGAAAAGTATTGAACCCATGATGAATGCATAGTAACATCACTGGGAAGTAATCACTTCATGGATTAGGTTACAGAATCGCACCGATGAGCACTCGACATCATTTCGCCGTTTTGATTCATGAGTTATTTCCTAGATCCTCTGTACTCACAAAGTAAAAGACTGAGATTTGAAAACTTGAAGCTTAAAAACCATCTGTTGATTTCAAAGAGATCAAAAATCGTTTAAGAGTTCAAAAGTAATAGTATGGTTCGTACTGCTCTCTTCAAGTTTCAAAATTGATAAGAATAGAACCACAGCAACGGATTTGTATTCTTGAACAATTATATACCTTGACTCAATTGGCGGATTAAAGCATATCTGGCTGATAACGTGTTATAAAAGATGTGATTTATGACGAGAGAAAATAAGGAGAAGTGTAATTTTTCTATTCAAAAGTTGTTATGAAATACAACGGCTATACCCCTATTTATAGAGGACCTTAGAAGGTCACTTCATAGTGAAGAACGTCTCGATACAATGAATACTTTATCACGAAGTAAAAGCTTGCGCAACTATAGACATCATCGATTTCGTCCTTATTTATTTGACGTTATATATGCACAACATTATTTGTGCTTATCCATTGCTCATATTTATTCACATAAATTATATTATATTTATAAAATCTGAGAATTTTGAGAGTTTTGGGATGAATATATAACGTTATGATTTTAAGATAAATCGTGCTAAAAGGTTATATGTTTAAATCTAAGAAAATATTTGATTAATCAAATCAAATATGACGACGGATTATTTTGGGATGATTAGTTGAACGCGTCAATAAACGTTACGAACGAATAACGTTACGTTGTTATAACGTTATAAACGTTGGGCGCAAGGACTATCGATTTAATCCCAAAAACAATGAATTATGATTCGTGAGGTCATATTTTCATACACGGAATAAATCTATCGATGAAAATAAATTTTTCATAGATTAATATTACGAAATTTGGGTGAATAATAGATTGAACGAGATGTTTCGTGGGACGAAACGTGGGATATTAACCCACCTCATCCACCTCTCTTTTCCCTCCACTTTCTCCACATTTCTTTTCCTCTCCACTCCCGCACACCTCCACCACTCCCACTCCCACTCCTCTCTGCCGGCCACCAACACCACCATCTCCAACCGCAGCACCACTAGCAGCCTCCACCTCTCCTGCAGCCGCCATCATCCTCTTCACCATCAACAACATCATCATCAATAACAACAACATCAAGCAACGATCATCAATCCACCTTCATGATCATCACCATCATCACGACGCCGTGAGACGAAGGTCAGCAGCAGCGTGAAGGAGGGATCAACACCGGCAGGTTGTTTATAGGACGCCAACGGATCCGTTTGTGTGATCGTGTGTATTAAGGATCATCGATAATCGAGGTAACCTCACTCGTCCGATACACCTCTTTTATTCGTTCACACGATTGAAACACGTCCGTGCATGCTTTGGGATGTATTTATGCTGTGTTTGATGTGTGTGGAATGATTTGGTTGCTTAAAAACGTGAATTGAGGAATCCGTAGTCGGGCAGGGAGGTTTCGTGCAGGTTCTTTTAGGAGATCTGTCGCGCCCGCGACAGATGGAGCGTCGCGTCCGCGACGTACCTGGGTCACGTCCGCAACGGGGGTCACGCCCGCGACGGCTTTCTGCCCAGGAAAAATGCATTTTCGTGCCTCAAACCTTAAACATAAATGCGTATTTGAGTTATATAACACCCACGCATGGAAATAAATCGTCAAACGTGTATAAACGATCACGTTTGATTTGTGATGGGGTATTTGGGGTTGAAATAAACTAGAATGTACCCTTATAATGTATATACCCTCATGGAAAATAAATGAAAACGACCGCTAAATGATTAATAAAAAGGGAACGGGGGATGTGGAGCATAGTTTCATTATCCATATGAACTAATGAAAAGCGAACAAATAAGAAATATCGTCTCGTTGAACTGATAAGGACGGCATTGGTCGTTGGATCCGTTGGATCAATGGTCGTTTTCTTGAATCCATTGAGAAGGTCGAACATGGTGTCCCTTCTTCGATCCATTGCGATCATCTGTTTTTTTGAATAACCTTGGTGGCTTGGGTTTGAGTCATTGCATTCCTGTATTACCATCTGAGTCATCGTCATGGGTGGGAACTAACTAGGGAGCGATGGGCATCCCCCATCCTCTTTGCATGCATGCAGCGGCTTCTACGCCGTTGTGACGGGGCCACGGGTCGCTCTCTGCAGAGAGGCCCAAATTATCTCAATGTAGGCAAACGATATCTCATTGAATGCGTACAAGAGGTGCAAGACAACGCACAGAGTAGGCAGGTGTGAAAACAGATACTATTGGGTAACCCGACTGACGATTTACACTTTATGTTAATTCTGTACTTCGAGTCGGTCATATCCTTGGAATTGTCGCTATTTTTGAATCGAGTCATGAACCCTAATTATCTACAAAAGAAAGGAATGACTCTTAAAAGCGATACAAAGTCATGTAAAAAAATGAGAAACGATATTGTGTGATATAACGCCCATATTTTCTTATATATATAAAAATGTTTTAGAGACTTTCGGCGGTCATCACAACCGTTAGCGGAAGTTCCCTGTAATTGGGATTCATGCACCTGAGGTTGCTAAGCTTCATTAGCTCACGGTTATATTTTTCAATTGCAGATATGCCCCCAGCAGTATCTGAAGGGTTCTTAGAGAGAGCTTGCTTGTATATAGATGAATCCATGTACTTTGGATATTATGGCATATCAGATATCTATATCGTTTAAATGTAATAAACGATCTGCATAGCTTCCGCATTAATGTTATAACTAAACAGGTATTTGAGACTATAAGCTGTGAATTCGGTTACTGTTCATAGAACCTTGACTGCTGTATCCCTGAAACCCATTCGGTTTGTTTAGTCTTGTCACGGACCAGATCCGTGACGATATAACGCTCACGTGTCTTTCGGCGCGGAAAGTCGAGGACGTTATAATATTATAACACATATTCAGTTATAGGACCTGTTAATAACGAAATATACAGTCTTGATCTTGTTGAAGACAACAGAAAGACGGTTACCATTGCTGAAGGGAATGTTGTTGAGCCACGAATTGGTTACCATGGATCAGGCCCGAAATTCAGTTACTTAAGTGACTCAAAGTCAAACAAAAAACACATACATCGATATGCACAACAACGCTGAAGCAGTTCAGTCGTCTTAGTAGAAACTAAAAACTATGCTGGTAACCATGATTCAACAACAAAGTATTAGGGATGGTTTTCAATATTAAAGAGCACGAAGAATCTCTTATCGAGACAACAACTTCAGCTCGGGGGACATCTAAAACTCGAAACACGAGGAAATGATACCGGTTTAGTTGGATCTCTTGGAGAAAGCTCGACAAACTCCAATGCCTGAAGGCGAAGTCCGGCTGGGTAATCTGCCACGCACCCAATTCTCGGGCCAGCTCCGGTGGACCATTTTCGCGATAGCTGATGTCCCAGCTCGATTGAATCCACGGCTTTCTTGGAATTGATCCTTTGTAACACAGCAGTTCTTCGCACCTCTCCTTGTGGACTCTGCATGCCGCCCGATAAAGTCCTTCTGTAATGTTTTTCCTGTTGAGTTTGTTCTGGTTGGATAGCAATAAGCTCTTGCAAAATGTTATCTTCATGTTTGAGGGAAATGTCAGAGTGAGAATTCTCGGTATCTGAAGGAACTTCCCTAATGCTGCTGCCGTTGGAGCTGCTACTATCATAGTACGGGTCATTCTCGGTCTTCCTGTTGATCTGCCCGAAAAAGATAAAAGAGAGAATTCATTAGCCACTCCAGCACTTCGGCTTGCTATTTTCCGATCGGAGTGTTACTTGAGGATAAATGAGCATGAGGTGCAATGGAAGAGATCTTCTACGAGTTGAGAGGGGGAAAAAAAAAAGGTTATGTATGAGCTATTGCGTTTGGAACGGAAAAGGAATTGGCTAAAAACAAAGCTGTATTGGTGTTGGAGAGCTTACAAGGAAATAAGAAAAAATAGTGATTATAGCTCGTGCATTATTAAAAAAGAAAAAAGAAGCCATAGCAATCACATACCTTAACTGCATCCATGTTGATTCCCTTCTCTTGCAGAAATTTCAGAAAGCTATCAAAGCGTTCATTGGAAGGACGATAATGTCCACTGTGAGGCGAGATGGACTGCGAAACCCAACTTACCGATAATCAGATGGAGCAATTGAAGCAATTGAAGGAAAAACTCGCAACAAAATCTTTTGGAACACTCATGAGAATTTTAACGAATGTAATATGTCCTGAGTATGGCCAATAAAGAGTTTCATGAAACAGAACAAAAGAAAGTGAGCAAAGATCTCTCACTTGCGTGAAATGTCGAAGCTAGAGCAGCAAATCCGAGATTTACCTTGAGCACACCATGCTCGACTACTAGGCGCCCTGCAGCTAAGGTTGCCCCACCAGCAAGGAAGCTAGAGTGCTGAAATCTTCCCTTCTTTTTCTGAATAGAGATTGGAATCGATCCAATATATAAACACAACAAGAAATAACAGTGAATTTCGTTCACATTTTCAACTGATATTAACCATCAACTCACCACACCAGCATACAGTTTCTTGCGGGTACTCATCACAAATATCCACTTGACCTCTTCTTCTCCATCACTCGCATCATGGTTATTTCCATTTGAATGATGAATAACTTCACTCTCGAAGCTCTTATTTGTTTCCAGAGGATAGTCGGTCATCTTATGCTTAATCTTCCCATCAACTATGATGTACTCATAGCATTCCCTCTCTTGCTTCAGATTTCATCCAACCAGTAGCGAGAAGGAAATGGCATACAATAAAATCAGGCACTTAATCAATCAACTACTCTTCAAGGAAAATGAAAAAAAAAAAAAAAAAACTATATTTCGTTTGTGTCACAGATAAATAGTGCTTACAGGTCCAAGATACTTAATACATTGGCGTCGAAGCATTGACCTAGGACAGTCTTTAAGATCTAAATCTTTCCCGTCTCCAACATCCAACCTGCACTTGAGGCAAGGAATAATGTACTACTAATATGTATTTTAAAAAAATCTCAAGAGATGACGAGTCCACAATGCATGTTTCATCAACACGTCAAATATACTATGTGCAACAGAAAAAATGTTGAATTCAATCATCTTTACATTATTATGTAGATCGTAGACAACAAGATGCAGCCATCCCTAAAGCAAGATCCAAATCTCTCATTTTGGGAGTGATTCTCACAAAGTTTTCACTGTTACTTTTCAGGTAAACGTTCATAACTTTATATGTTCAATCACCTATAAATCAAACAAATCTCTCAGGGTCATCATACGAAACTAACATTGCTGTCACTCGATATGTTACTAACAAGGTCAGAAGTCACTAAGAACTTGCTATAAAATTAAAACGAAAAATAGAGTTGTGTTCTTACAACACTGATTGAAACAATAGTTACAACATGCAGCATAATGCATGAGAGAATCCAATCCAAAAGCACATCAGCTTTGCCTTTTTCCCTAGTCCACAAGCCTCTTTGTCCTCAGCACATCCAATTACTACCACAGGGCATCACATTGTTAAATTCTAGCCTTCTAGGATAAAAGCATCAAGCATTGATTACGCTCAAAAACACGTAAACAACCAGCAATTTCTCACATCAAAGAAAAAATCATCTCATCACCAAAACCACCAAGAAACATAAAATATGTTACATTTATGTCATACTTAAAGAAAACAGAGAGTAGCTGCACACCTATTATCAGCATTTCTGCTAATCATAATGGACATACCAGTAGAAAAAAGGCTGCCCAGATTTCACCTTGCTCCACTCGTCATAATATAGATGCAAGCTATGACCGTAACGGTGCCTTGGATCAATCTACAATCACCAAGACTTCACCATTTCAAACAGCACAAATCCATACAAAGGCAGCCAGAGATCATTATCAGAAACAGAAACCGAGACAGAGTTGATCATACAAAGGCCTTACCGCTTCGATCCAGTGCCTGAAAATCATCTGTTGTGCCTTAGCATCCTGAGACAAACCCTTACCAACCTGAAGACATAGGCAGTATAAACGCATTAACTTTGCCCATTTCACGCCAACATCTACGAAAATCCGACATGATTCCAAATAAACCCTATTTACAGAATTTGTGTTGTTTTCTATTTTATCAACGATTAAATATAGGTGTTGCAAGTCATAAGTACCGTTTTTTCCTTTTACTATGATAACTACTACCCACACAAATCCCAAACCCTATAACCACAACAAACCAAGCAATTATCCCATCACGTAAACTTGTCTACATGGATACGAGAAGATTGCCCTCATTATGCAATGCCGAACCCTACCTTGGACGCATTCAACGTGACCCGATTCCACCTCGACCCCGCAGTCTCGTGCTTTCCGAAATTGTAGAACGAAACCGTGCTATGATTCAACGACACATACTCCAGCGCCTGCCACCTATGATTCCAAACCCCCAAAACCCCAATTAGCAACAATTATCAACAACAACAAAACACTACAATTGAACCAAAAAATAAATAACCAAAGTTCTTCGGCGACGACGGCGGAGTCGGCGAGTTGACGGCGGGTGCGATATCCCCGATACGCCTTCTGCACCGTGACCGCGGCCACCGTCGCCTGAGGGCCGTAACCGTTTTCTCCTGATACTGTCATTGGGCTCTCTCTCGGGCCGGTTGGGCTCTCTTATGGGCCCATTGGGCCGAGACTCATTTGCATGCTGATTCAGTCGCCGGTGATTCGCCGGAATGTGAATGGGAATGAGAGGTCAAGACGAAGAGAGAACGTTTGGTTGGGTTTGTGTTTTGTTTTGCCGGGAAGATGAATTAATTAATTCAGTCATTGTACCTGTCACTCTATTTGTTAAGTTGTTATTTCTATATTGTGTACATCATTCATCTATACTGCCGTTGTGTCTAGAGCATTTGTAATGGTTTTTTAAACTTATTTTTTATTCTTAAATATAAAAAATTTGGTGAAAATTGATTCATTCAATTGGTTTTTTAATTATATATAATTCCTTAATCCCCGTTTCATTTCTCAATTCTAGTGAATCAAAACATCATTCTTTATATCTATTTTTTTACTATTTTATGCTATTTAAGATTCTAAGAAAATCGATTTTTATATACTAAATGAAAATGATTGATGGTCGGATATTCATATATTTATTCTTTTTTAATCAAATGAATAAGTTATCTAAATAATTTTTTAAAATTGAACATTTTTAGATTTAATCATTTTTTATCAAATGAATACATTATCTAAAAATCTAATATTTTTAGATTAAGTTATTTTTTTACCAGATGGATAAATTATCTAAATAGTTTTTAAATTAATACAAATTCAAATGATATTTTTTAATCAACACATAAGTAAGATCTATCAATTTGATTTCGTATCTTAGTTTTAATTTTAACATAAAATTATTTCACGATAAATTTTACGTAATCAATTCAATATTATTATACGAAAATAAATTATAACTTCTAGAAAAGCTATCAATTTGATTTTGTATCTTTCCTCTCGATAAATTTAATTCAATATTTTTAGATTTAGTTCCCATTCAATACAGCCCGAGAAAATAATTTCCATAATATACACTCTCTTCATCACCGACTCCCTTCTTTCTTTTTAACTCTCTCCTTTATTTACTCTTCATTGTCACACTCTTCGTCCACGTCCTCAAACCCACCCAAAACCTTAACTTATACAAACCCATGAAAAACGAAATGTCGTCAATTTCAAATCCATATCCAAATCCAACTTAAATCATCTATCAATCCAAATCGATATTTGAATTCAATTTTCGTCCTCAGTCGTGAAAGCCGTTTTGTTTCAATAACAAAATCAAATAGAAAAAAAGGTCAAATTGATAAATTAAGAATTTATTGTTCAAAATTTATTTAAAAA
Organism: Drosera spatulata; assembly: GCA_035668315.1. Classification (NCBI taxonomy): domain Eukaryota; kingdom Viridiplantae; phylum Streptophyta; class Magnoliopsida; order Caryophyllales; family Droseraceae; genus Drosera; species Drosera spatulata. Next base: position 23,181 of record JAOVYX010003047.1, read on the forward strand.
AACTAAAATCATTTTATAAGAACAAAGAGTGTGCCTTTTTTACACTGGTTGGAATTTTTCTTTTTCTTTTATTTTAAAAAAAAGATTTGACACACTATTTTATTAAATAGACGTACTGTTTGAAACAATGTGTCATAACAAAACAAAACAATGCATCATTTCAAATCCAACAAATCCAAAAAGCAAAACCAAAACCCACAAAAAAATTAATAACATCATATCCATAAATGAAATCAAGAACTAAACAGAATTTTTTAAATCTCTCATTTTTATGGACTCCATAAATTGATAATGATTAAATCCAATAATTGTTTCGTGCATTATTATACGTGTACACAAACTAGTAATAATTATGTAAAATAAAACTTAGTAATTATTAATATCAAAATAATCAAAAGAATAAAAATCATAATTTATTAATAAACATATTTTTAATAGCATAAAATCATTTAAATGTTTATTATCATAACAATTACTCATAAAAAATTAATATTATAATTTAGGGTATGAAAATATATTTAAAAATCAGCATATGAAAATATAAAATATCAATATAGGGAATATATTGAATGAATGAGTTAAAAATTAGATTCTTATAGAGAATAAATGATATTATAACACTGTAAAATAGAGATAGGGATAGAAAAATTGCTGTAAATACTCTTATAAGTCTCATTTTATTTACTGTTCTTCGTTATTTCTTGTTCACATCATCGAAGTTTACAAATCATCCCTGGCATCGATGGGGATAAAAATAAAAAAAAAGAGTTTACAAATCATTGAATAGGTAGAAGAATAAGATTAAATCTTACCGAGGGAAGAAAAATGCATATACCACATGCTTGTTCATGGCATCTACTCTTCAGCTGTAAGTCTTCAAACGCACCGTTGTAAAATTGACTACATTTATAGTTTTTGTTCACTTTTGTCTGCAAGTCTTCAGCTATAAGTCTCTTTTTTTTTTCTTTTTTTTGAAATGGACTACATTCATAATTTTTTTGTTCACTTTTGGCGAATTTTGCATAGGATTAATAGTATGTGCATTCGTGAAATTATGCACGAGACAAATAAAAAGAGATTCGATTATTATAAATTTGTGGAGATGATTGACACTGAGAATAAACTTAATTTAAACTATTTTATTAAAAAATATATATTTTATAAAATATATTAAGATTTTTTATTTTTATTTTTTAAAGATGTTTTTTGTGTTACTGCTGCCTGGGATGGCTGTTGCCGGGGATGTCTGCTTTAAAAGCTGCTTCACACTCCCACTTTGTCTTTTTCAAAGGGAGCAACTAATACTCCGTAGTTTATTATTTTATGCACCTTTATAGTTATGCACATGATAAATAAAAATAAATTCGATTATTATGAGCACGATGGATATTAAAAGCAAACTTAGAATTCAATATGATTCAAACTTTTTTTTATAAAATATATAAAGATTTATTTAATCTATGATATTTATTTTATTCCAAAAAAAGATATTACTATTGATATTTCATCGCACCTTTTAATTATAAACAAGATTCTGATGGATCCTGTTTATTCCAGTTTTAGTATGAATTACCGTGATTGGTCTTATCTTAAAAAAAATTGATAAAATCTAATAATATCTAACCTTAAAAAACTATTTAGATAACTCTGACCTTGAAAAGATATTTAGATAACTTATTCACTTGGTTTTCAAAAAAACTAAATGTATAGATATCCAACCAAGATATAACCTTAACCACTTTCGTTTACTATGTACTAGTATATCCACCCGTGCAAACATGCATGGTATCAAAAGAAAAAAAATACATAAACAATTATAACATAATAAGTACTACTTATAGAAACAACGGTATTCTTCGCGTTGTAATATTTTGAAATAAAAAAATAGATTCTGAAACTAAATAGAAAAAAACCCAAAAAAACTATAAATATCTTATCTTTAAAATTATTTAGATAACTTATTCATTTGATAAAAAAAATTAAATCTATAAATATCCGACTAGGTAGACCAGTAATGGATATGGGACATAGTTATTGTCAAAAAAAATAAAAAAAAAAGAGGCAAATAGTGATTACGACACCAGATATACAGGCTCATGACAAAAAACCGGATCAAAGGAGCCAAAATTCAATTCAACCAGCATCCTCTCAGGGATCGTAATCAAATCAATTCCAAAAAGCACACCTCTTACAATATAAGCAGAAGTTGCTTCATGTAGTAGCAAAATGGAGGGATTCTGATACAGTACCCTTGCAATAGCTAGCCTGCGAGTAACAAGCAACTGTGGGTACTATCGATGTAAGAGTAAATTAACGGAGATGCACAGCAGCACAGGGCATATGCTTCAGTTCCAAGGACGATTGAATGAGTCAAAACCAGGTAACTCACGCTGGTATTGTAAATCAGAGGAAGAGTGAATCCCAATTTACAATCAACCGGGACTTGAATACAACTGCAGACCGATTTCCGGTCCGCAGCGGACTTCACTAGAGAATAGAGTTACCCGTGACGGTAGGACACGGTAACTACGCTGCGGTTTATTATCAATTGTGCTTGTGAATTGATCGATTGTAGAACCGTGACATAAACACCACATTGAGTGAGTAGTGTGTGGTTCCAAGCTAAACTAAACCCAAAAATATGAACTAATATTACACGCATTAATCCAAAGATGTATTTGGACCATAGGAGGACACATACAGTGTTCAAAAATACGCAGATTCCTATTTTGCCGGACAAAATAAATACAAGCAGCCATCATTCTCCTTCTAGTGGTGGCTAATCTTGTCTTACCCCTGCACTGCTTCATAATGGACATACCAGTAGAAGAAAGGCTGCTCAGATTTCGCCTGGCTCCACTCGTCATAATATAGATGCAAGCTATGACCGTAACGGTGCCTTGGATCCATCTACAATCACCCAGACTTCACCATTTCAAACAGCACAAATGCATGCAGAGGCAGCCAGAGATCATTACCAGAAACAGAAACCGAGACAAAGTTGATCACACGAAGGGCCTTACCGCTTCGATCCAGAGCCTGAAAATCAAGTGTTGTGCCTTAGCATCCTGAGACAAACCCTTCCCTACCTGAAGGCGTAGCCCGAATAACACATTAAGTTCGCCCATTTCACACCATCTCCCAAAATCCCACCTGCTTCCAAATAAATCCTATCTACAGATTTTGTGGTGTTCTCTATTTTATCAACGATAAAAAAACAGTAAGGCGTTGCTAACCATAAATATCCTTTTTCGTTTTATTTATGATAACTAGCACCCACACAAATCCCGAACCCTAAAACCATAATAAATCGAGCATTTATCTCATCAAATGAACTTGTCTATATGGATACGACAGCAACGTCCTTGTTATGCAATGCCAAACCCTTAACGATAACCAAACCAAGTGTTGGAAAACCGTACTCAAACCACATTATACCTTGGACGCATTCAGCGTGACCCGACTCCACCTCGACACCGCAGTCTCGTGCTTTCCGAAATTGTAAAATGAAACCGTACTGTGATTCAACGACACATACTCCAACGCCTGCCACCTATGAATCCAAATCCCAAAACACAAATCAATCCTCAACAATTTCATAAGCAAACCCTAAAAAAAAAAAATCAATACCAGAGTTCTTCGGCGACGACGGCGGAGTCGGCGAGTTGACGGCGGGTGCGATATCCCCGATACGCCTTCTGCACCGTGACCGCGGCCACCGTCGCCTGAGGGCCGTAACCCTTCTCTCCTGATTCTGTCTTTGGGCTCTCTCCTGGCCCATTGAGCCGAGACCCATTTGGGTCATGAGTCAGACGCCGCAATCGGGCGGAGTTGTTGGAGGGAATGTGAAAGGGAGTGAGAGTTGATATACATCTCGTCCATTTAACGAAATATGTCTTCACCCTAATTTAATTATAACATATACACAATCATATATATTATATTAAAATATATATTTTATATAATCATTGATATTTTATGATAAATTTATAAGAAATTATATTTGATCATACACTTATCAAATTTTTCATCGATATACATATCATATCAAACGATTATAAAATTAAGACGAAAAAAATATTATAATTTGTAGGTATGTCTCATCATGTTTTACATCTCCTCGAGTAATATAATTAATTCCCATCTCCTCAGGTAAAATAATTAATTCAGACGACAAAAGTTTTTTTAGAGTTGATATACATTTCATCAAATTAAATGGGAAAGTTTGTGACACATAGATCCAAAATTCAAGAAAGATGGCCCGCATAAAAAAAATATTGCAAATGTATTGAAAAATTATAAAAAAAATAATTCTCATTCGATACAATCCGGAAAAATAATTCTTATTCAATACAATTTCGAATAACTGAACCCAAAAGCCACGAAAATGGAAATCGTCCTGCAATCCAAAACCAAATCCAAATCCAACTCAAATCGTTCTTCAATCGAAGTCGTCATTCGAATTCAATTTCACTCATCAATCCTAAACGACACACTGTTTCAACAATAAAATCCCATGAAAAAAATATGAAATTGATAAATTAAGATTTTTTTCATTTGAACTCTGTAAAAAAAAATTGCAATCATTTGATAAGAAGATAACTACATGCATAAATTCAAGCGTTCATTGATAAATTAAAAAAAAAAAAAAAACAAGCTTCGTTTTGTTTACATGATCATAATATTCAGATGTACTATTTACATAACATAAGCGCACTGTTTTATTCAAATAGAATGTCAACATTATTCAAACAATGCGTTTGTTATTTTTTTTAAAAAAAACATAAGATTAAACGAATGCATAAACACAAATTTATAACATGATATCAACAGAATTGAAAAAAATTCTTATTTACTAAACAACATGTTTTTTCTTTTAAAAAAAAAAACCAAAAGGTACAGAATTATTCAGGCCCCATATTTCATTGTATTGACGCACTGTTTGAGATTGTGAAACATTATCAGTATTCAAACGTTCTGTTTTCATTGAACTGGCGCACTGTTTTAAAAAAACAAAATAATGTGCCATTTCAAATCCAATAAATCCAAAACCAAAACGAAAAACCACACAAACTTAACAAAAATAAAAATTTATAACATGATACATATAAAATTAAAAATATTATCACATGATACTCAACATGAATTTTTTTAATTTAAAAAAACAAACAAACACTGACGCACTCTCGTGGTGTCGTCAATATCTCGTATAGTTTTTTTCTTTTAGAGTTGCTTGAACCTTTATAATGTGAGATTTAGGAAATTCGAAGGATAGAATATCACTGTACCGAAATATAGACCCGCCCTGTACCTTATACCAAAAAAATTGAAATACCACTACCGGGAAAATGATACTGAGATAGGACAAGTTTTTACAGTACCAAAATGTTGATACGTGACGAGAAATATTCAAGAATTGGATCGTATCGTACCACACACACTCATATTTCCTATACGTTACATGTTATGTTTAAACTCTATATTATATGTCTAATATCATCGATCACCAAAATTAATTAGGTTGAATCACATAAAAATCCATGTTAAGAACTTAGATGAAAAACTCTTTTTTTTTTTCTCCAAAGTAACACGTGTACTCTTATCCGTGTAAATTACCTATTGCTTTTTTCTTTTCTATTTATCAATTAGTGTAAAATTAAAGGGAAATTAAATCACATGCAACTATACCCTTTAACCTATCTATATAATTAGAAAAACCCTGACTAATCAAACACCACCGCTGCCCCACCACCATCACCGCCCTCTTCGCCGCCGCATAGTTCTCCATCGCCCACCAAACACCACTGTTTTCCTACGCCCCGACCGCCCCTTTCCGTTGCCCCCCTACCACCATCATCGTCCTTTCCGCAGTGCGAACTCCGTTGTTGGATTGCAAACTCCGTCGTCGCCTGAGCGTGATCGGTGACTTCAAGGGATTCGATGGCTCCGATTACGCCGAGAGAACCCTAGATTGCGAACTCCGTTGTCGGCTTATCTCGATCGGTGACTTCAATTCGCTCTTGCAGTGCGGCGTCGATCACTCGATTGATGGTTGATGGTTGTACATGTGATGTGCGAGGCTGGCACTCAGATTATTGGAGCACTTGCAGTACCAAGGATCTGTGTCGCGATGGAAACTGTGTGTATTGTATTTGAATATATGAATACTGTTTGTGAAAAGAAAGAAAACGTGGTTTATAACAAAGGAAGTCCTCTTTCGAAATTGGCCTGCATTTCTCGACAAGTCTAACTTCAGACCTCCAGTCTTCAGACCTCCAGTCAGAAAAGACAGAGAGAAAAACAGGGAAGATATTTATTTTGATTTTTGATTTGGAAAAAAAAATCACAGAGGAAGACATTCAATAGCCAGGTCGACGAAGATGATGATGACACCAATTACGCACTGTTAGCTTCGACGACATCAATAGCCAGGTGGACGAATATGATGATGAAGTCAGTGGAAAAGCGTTAGGATTAGGGAAAAAGTTTGAATATATATTGATTTTTTTTTTCGATTTGATAATAAAATTCTTTTCTTATCATTGATTGCTCATTCTCTCTTTTTGTCCTGAATGCTTATTTTAGCATGATCAACATAAGTCGTGAAACACAAATGAATGGGAGTATGTTTTTTTTCAATAATAAAAGAGAAGAGCAATGAGCAGATTGCGGGATCCTCGACTAATGTAAGTACCTTTAAAAGACGTTGCTCAATCTAAAGCAAAATGCGAAGCCACGCATGTAAGAGCAATGATAAGAAGCAAGACTAGCTAGAGACTGACATGAGGAAATTATGCCAATCGTGGAACAGTGTCCGAAAACGAAACCCTAGTAACAGTATCCTCCTTTAGTAGCCATCATCAGATGATTTCCGGTAAACGACGATGGGGCTTCTAACTTTGTGTCTGCCGTCATTCCATTCCAACACTGTAGACACCCAATCATCAAGCTGATCCACTGTTCCAGATACCGTGACTTCAAAGCTTTTCTCTTCGCCTTGTTTCTCGAACACCAATATATCCGGAACAACCTTTACATATAGATGGCCTTTCCCTTTGTACACAGTACCAATAAATGTGGACTTACCGGGTGTAACAGACGTTACCGTCCTGTAGAAGATTCCCGAGAAAGTGCCGTTAGAATTCTCATATTGTAAATGAATGGAAGGATAGTTGATCCCGTCATATCCCTGAGCTTTCGGGTAGTCACTGCAACTGGAACTGCCGCCAGCGAATCTTCCAAGCATTGTGCTGCTATATCCTTGTATGCACAGGTAGCCGATGTAGGAGCTCACAGACATGTTGTAGATTAGCCCTGAATCTATGGCGGCTGTTGGGTTCAATAGTCCTGAACCACTGTGAAATGGATGCTCGATTCCCTTTTCATACACTGGTTTAGCTGGCATTGGAAATTATAGAGATTTCAAGAATGAGAAGCTGTTGAGTCTAGGATTAAGGAAACTCATGAAGACAACGTGCCTCGAAAGAAAACAAGACATTATCTAAACACTCAAAAGTTTTATTTTCCAGAAGATTGGGATTACAATATAATATTGAACAAGGAGCATGTGGGCTGGGCTATCCTCTATAAGCCAATAAGGTATAAGAACACCATAGGTAAGATCAGAAATCGTACCAGTGGTCATAAGCGCAGACATGATTGCGGCAGGTGACCAATCTGGGTGAAAGGTCTTGAGATAAGCAGCTGCTCCAGATACATGAGGGGCGGCCATGGAGGTTCCCGACAAAACATTGAACACTTGCTTTCGCTTGTCCAAATCAATGGGGGCGTCAGACACGGTTCGATATTTTGTAAATCCAGCTAGAATGTCAAGTCCAGGTGCTGCGATATCTGGCTGTTTCACGTAGAGGCACACGTATTAAAACAAAGTCAACCAATAATAGAAAACAAAAGGGCAAGCGTACCTAACTTATATGGCTTTGACATAGACGTCACCGAACGATAGCGGACAATGTTTATAAGTAGTACCTTGATGATGTTTGGCGCCATAAATTGGGGGCCTCTTGATGAAAATGAAGCAACGAACAAATCATCTCTCTTCACAGTAATGGTCTTGTGTATCACAATGGTAGGCTCTCTGCATTTTTTTTAATGCCATTGAGTTCAAGCAAAGAAGAGATAACCAAATCGAGAAAATGGAGCATTAATCTCTACTATTAGGGCTTTACGTCATATCAATTTTTTCCATACATGATAATCAAACCAAAAAAAAGAAGAAGAAGAAGAAGAAGAAGACGAAAAATGTACAGGATCAGAGGGAACATACTGAGTCTCATTCACATAGCGCCAAAGGGCATCTACTGTCTTGCCACGAGCATAGGTTAAAGGGAGTAAAGTGATAAACGATGTGTCTATGTTCTGTTGATCATCATCGAACACTATTGCTCCGTAGGCTCCATTTTGCATAATGTCCAAGTCAGAGATGTCGGTTCCTTGGCAAAGTAAAACCTTTCCCTTCACCTTGTCAGGAAGAAGATAACCTCCATAGCAAGCCCTGCCAATGGTTGTCGACGAAATTGATATGAAATCAATAAAGAATGGAACAAAAATGCTCTTATTTGCTTCTAAAATGGATTGAAATGTATTGACATTTGTACAGAGTTTCAAATTGAGGATATTCCACAAATATGAATCCATGCATACCAAGTAGGAATTCTGGTAACCATTTGCCATATTTAATATGAGCAACTACGTTTATTTATTTATTTTTCTTTTGGGAACAATCATATAAGTGGAGCAAACTTTGAGTTCAAACTTCAAGAGTCAAACAAAAATGCAACTCTGGTAGACCTTAAATGTACGTATTTAGGCAATAGGGACGACTTGTCATGATCTGGTAGCAGCCTATATATTTTCAAATAGGCGGCAGCAAAATGAATATCAGCGAGTAACATTCTAAGATTTCTCTAACCTTTCCTTTTCTTTACACAACAAACCAACATTAGTAGTTAGAACTAGTGAAACAGTTCCTTTTGAGATATTCATTTCAGTAAAAAAGAACATACATTGCCTCCCAAAGTTCCACCGAGGGATCACCAGCAAGAATTCCACTCGTTAAAGGATACATGGTCTTTTTCGGTGTGAAAGTGTTGATGGATCTACCCTGCAAAAGGAAGAAGAAAAAAAAAAAGTAAGGACATAAATGATACCGGGGAACTTGTTCTTCGAGCCTTTTTTTTCCTTTTGATACACTGTTCTTCGAGCATTAAACCGTGACCGGGCAACATAACAAACAGTAAACCCCGACGTTTTTGAATGAAGAGTGAATCATATAATCACTACCATAAACAATGTAACAACTCTTCCTTCACAGTCAGAATCGAGCAAATCTTTATTCGAGCCAATTTTTTTATAAGTATGAATGACAGCAGTTAACTAGTAGCAGTACTTGATAGAATAACATGCTAGAAGACACGTTGAACCTAGAAGCATGAGAAGCACCAATTAAACACTAGAATTCTAGCAATGACTTCGCTAAAGGTAACACAATATGATAAATGTAAGAGGTTCAATGGAGAAAGAAAGAAGGGGATTTACTACTCTGCCTCATTCACAAGTTAAAACAATGACCTGCTGCCACTTCTTGTCCGACTTATGTATGTCAATGGGAAGCTAAATAGGGTGAAAGAATCAGGGTTTACGAGTGTCACATAAATAAACAATCACATACTTACATAGAATTTTAATCCATTGCCGAGCGTGACACGAGTTCTGAACTCCCGATCTATGTTGCTAGCAGCCACAGTCAACACCCATGGAGCAGTGTTTACAACTGATTGAATAGCGGGACCATCATTGCCCGCAGAACAAACAGCTAAGATCCCCTTTTGCATGGCATGGAAAGACCCTATGGCGATGGGATCATTGAAGAGAGCCCGGAATTCCTCGGGTCCAAGTGATGCTGATATCACATCGACCCCATCAGCAATTGCATCATCGAAAGCAGCCAATATGTCATGGTCAGCGCAACCATAGGGTCCACATACTTTGTACATGGCAATCCTTGCGCCTGGAACACCACCCCGTGCAGTGCCTTTGGCCATGCCATAAAAGCTTACATCCTTGACAATGCTTCCGGCAACAGTAGAAGCAGTGTGGGAGCCATGGCCTTGATAGTCTGCGGGTGAACCGGTCTCATACTTTCTTCGTGCCAGTTCGTAGAGTCTTGCGCCAATAACTTTGCTGTGGGAAGAAACACATCAATTTCCCCGACCAAACAAATATTATGTAAGTGCACATATAACTTACGAGATAAACCAATAACTATGCCATATGTGTAATTCAAAACCTAGAGAAAAACAGTTAGTAGCTCTCTCCAGATAGCTGGACCCTTTCCCGAACTCAAAATACTTCAAAACATTGCAAGCGCATAAGTGGTGATAGAACGTTCGAAAAGGATGCCTCTTTCACAAAGTTGAATGTTGCAACAGGATGTCGTTTTTGAGAACTTTGAGACCATGAAAGTTAAGAGGAAAAATTACTTGTTGCAACCAGTGAAATTCAATCCTTTATCACATCTGCCTTTCCATTTGGCTGGAGGAGGGCCAAATCCTTCGTCGTTGAAACTTGGAACCTCCATATTAATTCCTGCATAAATCAAGAAAGGAAAAAAAATCTCCACTATTAGATAACCACAGATGGGAGCTCAAATTGTTCAAAAGGTCATTGAAACTCATCCCCGAGCCATTGAACATTGATAACATTTCCTATAGCGAATAACCGCAACAGAAACTGACCGTGGAAACACAGTAACACTAACCCAATCGATCCAAACTATCATACGGAGAAGGAGCCACAATTCTTTGATCACACCATATCGTCATCACGCTACATCTACAACTATACGCACCCAAATCTAACAATCCAATCCAATCCAATCCAATCCAATCCAATCCAAGCAGCAACGCCAGCCCAATAAGTTAGTGTTTCCGATTAGAAGCAGGATTACACAACACCTAATCGAATGAAAAACGAGTTGCTATAATTCTTCGATCACACTTTTATCACTCGAAGATTCGACTTAAATCATCAATGCAGATTCAGACCTGTGTCGAGCAACGCGACGATGGTGTCACTCTCCACGACAGGATTCCTCTTTGTCTTTCCCAGCGGCATTCCCAGGAAATCCCACGATCTCGTCGTCATCGGCCTGACCTTATTCGTGCTCCGAAACACCGATACAACACTCTCCTTCTCTGCAATCACACCAAATCATCAAATGATCGCAAACCCTAACGGTCGAGCACAATACAACGATTTCGAAATTTCCAATCATAGAATCGATTTCACAAACTGGATAAGATATCGGCTTCGTGTGGGAGAAGATATGCGACGAATCCATTGAAGCTTCGACCGAAGCTGTGTAGCCTCGATGATCTCGCCAATTCCTCGCTGCAAAAATGGAGAAGCAGATGAATAATCGAACAAGTATTGTCGATTCGCAGTTGTTGGCGGCGATCGCCGCCGCAGCCGCCGTGGGAGGATGAATGGCGATTCCGGCCATTTTGGGAATTTAAGATATGGAGCACAAAAATTTCAAGATGCCACGCGTAAAAGTAATGTTAAAAGACGTTAATATGCACGACTCGACGTAACGAAAATATAATGTAATTTTGTAAGTTCTGGGTCGGATAATGAAGGAGCACATGATAGTGATGTTTGATTGTTGATTTTTGTTATTTAATGACGACGATGTATAGATGAAAATTGAAAATTTATAGATAATCTCGGTATTATGATAGTTGATAAAATATTTTTGGAAGAACTGTTATTATGAAGTGGTGATCATAAGAAAAAACAAAATGCATTTCATATAATAGAATGAAACAGAAATCGAACTTTGCTACTATCATTGCATTTCTAACATTTGATATCAATAGCTTTGTTCTTCAACCAGGAGACAAGCAGACTCTAGATGAACAACATAAACAAGTAGAGATCAATAAAGATCGTTACTTACGCTTCGAGTACTTCAACCAGCATATCGTGGTGCTCTTTGACAGAAGATTCAGTCGACTTCGATGGCGTCACACTTCCCATGTAGACAATATAGATCTGTGTAACAACTTACATATATCAATACAATTAGGAAATCAAGTCCTCTAAAATGTACTCATCATCATTTACAGTGCCTTTCGACAACAACATGTACCTGTCTTCCATTTGCATCAGCCTCGAGCGATTCATCGACCTCGGATTCGCCATGTCTTTGCATAACACCTTCGACTAGGCATGTTGCCGAGAAGAACAAGAAGAAGAAAGCAACTAGTTGAACAAGAGATCTCTTCATTGCTGCTATATGTTTTTTACTCGAGGCCTTTCACTTTCTGCTCTCCATCATATGAAATGAAGGCCAGTGAAGTCTATTTACGAAAATGAAACAAGATCTTTTTACAGATCTTGCTTGTTAGATCAAAGTTTTGAATTTCGATAATGGAAACCGCTAGGATCTCGTTGCAACTACATTATACGTATCCAACTTATCCACCGGTGCGCTTGAAAGTTGAAACATCAAACACTTCTCAAAAATCAAATATGGCGCAAACAAATGCTACAAAATTAATCTGAATATCTGAATCGGTTGATTCACAGAATTTAACAGAATGATTTTGTTGGCACTGTTAGAGCTTGGATTATGGATACGAACGCGTCTTAAAAATGAAATATGGCACAAACAAATGCTACAAACCAATCTGAATATTTGAATGGGTTGATTAACCGAATTTAACAGAATGATTTTGTTGACACTTGTTGGCACTGTTAGAGGTTGGATTATGTATACGAGGTTCATGATATATTTTTTGGACGGAAGGAATACAAAAAATAAGAAATTTATATATTCATTTCATTCCACAATGAATACAACACGTTGCACGCGTGTTAAATTTTACATCGACACGCGTGCTCAATCAAAAGATTGCATTCTTTAGGAAATGATACTAATCGGCCCCAAGTTTTGTTAATAGTGCGAAAAGATTGAATACATCGGCTAACTATATGAAATAGGAGCCCTCCGGTGGCCGGTCAGTTCCCGAACCCAAAACCACTCTCAACCAAATGAAGCAAATTCAAGACAAAACAGTTAGAGAATATCAGATGGTAAAAGAAAGGATCAGATAACAGAGAATAATCACGAACAATAATTTTATTAGCAATACTAGTTTTTAGCAATCTCGACTACCATAGTAAAGAAACCTAATAGATACGTAAAAATGAAAGGAACCGAGCAAATGACCCATCAAGGGTGATTGCGCAAAGCAAAGACCAGCTATAGATTAACAGTTGTAAAAGAGTCGCTATGTACATAACTAAGTGAAACCTTAGACGGGTGGATCATATATAGGTGAAGGATCAAATATCGTTTTCCGGTAAATGACAATAGGGGTTCGAACTTTGTGTCTGCCATCATTCCACTCCAACGCCGTCGAGACCCAGTCACCTGTATTATCCAATGTTCTTGATACCATGACTTTGAAGCTTTTCTCCTCGTGTATTTTATGAAACACCAATACGTCAGGGACAACCTTTACAGAGATTCGTTTCAATTCGTGCACAATGGCCTTGTATGTGGACTTCCCCGGTGTAACAGACGTCACCGTCCTATAAAAGATTCCCGAGAAATTCCCCTTCAAGCCAACACCTTGCCAGAATTGGAAGTGCATGGTTGGGTAGTTGATCCCGTCAAGTCCCTTTGCTTTAGGATAGTCCGTGCAGTTGGAACCAAACTTGCCGCCGGTAAACGTCCCTAGCATCGTGCTGTTATATCCATGACCGCATAGGTAGCTGATGTGGGAGCTGAATGACATGTTGTAGATAAGGCCTGGATCTATGGCAGCTGTTGGGTTCAGAAGTCCTGAACCAGAGTTGAATGGGTACTGACGCCTTCAACATACATTGGTTTAGCTGCATTGACAATTGTATTAGGTCGAGGACAAGGAAACTGATCAAGACTAGGAGTTCAGAAATAAATATAACGTAATATACTATGCAGTCTAGGATATCAAACACCAGGCAAGAGATTAGGAATCGTACCCGTGGTCATTAGAGCAGACATGATTGCGGCAGATGACCAATCTGGATGGAAAGCCTTGACATAAGCGGCTCCTCCAGCTACATGAGGGGTGGCCATGGAAGTTCCTGACAAAACGTTGAATACCATGTGGCGGTCGTCCATATCATTGTCAGTCAGGGATGGATGTTTTGAATAACCAGCTAGAATGGCAAGTCCCGGTGCTATGCTATCCGGCTGTTCCATTTAGAGTTACATGTATTAAAATCACAAGGGAAAAAAAATCTGACAATCCCAGCCTAATCTGTCTGACTTTGGCATACATGTCAGCCAACCGAATGATAGAAGCGCCATAAAGTAATTCTCCCTTCGCCTTAATCAATTGTGATTTTTGTCACGTTTAGCATAAAGTTAATCAAGTTATGAATCGACTTTTTTAAGAGTGAGTTATGAAGATAGATCAAGTTACATACTTCAAAATGCAATAAAAATTTGGTATATTAGACAATAAAAGGAGCTACAGTTACTTAAAACGTCACAGATTTTTGGGACCGAGAGTAGAAAATAGTACCTTTAGGATGTTTGGAGCGAAAAATTGGGGACCTCTAGAGGAAAATGAAGCAACAAATGGAGCGTCAACCTTCCTCGTTATGGATTTTTCGATCACAGCAGTAGGCTCCCTACAATTTTTCAGGAACCATTGAAAGACAGCAAGAGAGAAACAAAATCGAAAACAACGGAGAAATTATCTTAAGTCTTGCGTTTAAATTCTAGAGCTCTAAGTAATAGGATCCAAGTACGTTCAATAATACTTATACTGGAAAAAAGTTGAACAACTTCAAAGGGAGCATACTTGGTCTCATTGATATAACGCTCGACAGCATTCCCAGTCCTGGCATTAGCAGGAGTTTCAGGGAGTAAAGTCAGATCCGATAAGTCTACATAATCACGGGTGTACGCCTCGATTGTCCCGTACACGCCAAGATTTAGACCGTCTTCATCATAAACATGACCATCGCAAAATAAAACCTTTCCCTTCACCTTCTCAGGGAGAATAAAGTTGAGATCGCAAGTTCTGCCGAAATTCATCAATAATTGGATATGACATCAAGCAGAGAACGAAATATAGAAATTAGACATATTTACTTTTGGTATGGCTTAAAATGCATCGAAATTCCTCCATAGTTTGAAATCGAGGATAGTACGAATCGAGGGACTCATTCTACCTTTGAGGCAGCCGTTACTAATTTTGATGTTACTAATAATAAGCAAGTGGTATCTAAATCTAGCATCGGGAAAGTACAAGTTTGGAAGACCTTAGACGTGCTCAGTTACTCAGACAATTAAGCACAAATTATTGCCACCTGGTACTACCATATACTTATCATATTGCCAACAAAATGAGAGTAACAAATCAAGGTTTTCTAACCTTCATTTTTCCCTATATAAGAAACTAGAACTGCACAAGTATTATCAGGTCAAGTATTCCTCAGTTTTTTCTAGTTATATTTTTAAGTATGAAATAACATACCTTGAACTCTTGAAGGAAAACCGATAGAACTACGGATATGACAGATACTTATACTATACACACAAAGTCAGGGACAGATCCATGTAGCCGACCCATGTAATAGACCCAATGCCTGTTTGTTGTTGTTGTATGAAACACATACCTTCCAAACGAAGGGTCAAGCCAGGGATCACAAGCAAGCATACCACTGATTAAAAGGATACATAGTTTTGTTTGGGGCAAAAGTGTTAATGGATCACCCTGCAAAGAGAGAAAAGTTGCTAATAAGCACATGCGTTAGCAGATCATAACAATTTCTCACTAACATTCCTAACAAGGATACCCACGTAATCCCGCCAATGCCTACGTGTGAGGATGGTGAAATGTACGTAGCCTTACTCCCATAATAAACCTAGGTTGTTTCTTGAACTTCTAACTTCAAGGTTAGGGATAGGAGTTGGTTACCACTCACTCAGTCAACCCCTCTTAACATCGGAAATGTTTTGGCCGACATCGAGTATGATAGTACAAGGTCAACAGTTTCTGGAAACTGTTCTTCCAACACAAGCTTGAGACAATTTAGCAATGTAGGTAGTTTGTCCGGCAAATCCCACAAGTACCGTTATCCAACATGGCAATGAACAAGATCAATTACTCTATGAGAGAAAAAGTCCATTAAATTCTAATGACCGCTTAGCTAAGGTATGATGCTCTATTAACATGAGGTACTAGTCGCCCCGTTAAAACCTTCAAGTATTGATGTCAATGTGGAAATCAATAACCGACTAAGACTATTAGGTCACCAATGCCACACAAACTACAACATAGAAGCTTCAATACAGCTT
>JAOVYX010003048.1:0-11256 GCA_035668315.1 Drosera spatulata
TTGCTGACATCCCCATGGCAGACGAGACAGCCACCCGTTTTCGGGTAAGAGCTTTTTTTCCTTCTTTATTTCACTAATTGTTATCGTTTTGTTATATTCATTTGTTTCTTTTATAACTTGTTAACATGGAATTCGCAGGATTCATTTTTAGAGCGATTAGCTCAGCTTCCGGAGTCACAGGCGGATTCGTCCTTGGATCCAGAGGCCTCCTAGCAGCAGCTTGCCGCAGCCACTTCCCAGGCGTATATAGAGGTCGCACGGCCACAGAAGGGAAGGGTCTACGGCATTGGGTCGGTTGCCACCTCGTTCTACCCGAAGAGCCAGCTATCTGCGATCTCCAAGTCACAGTCACAGTCTACTCATGACTCTGGCTACTCTTAGGAGGTACAGACGTTGCAGCAGTAGGTTCAGACCCAGCAGCAGACGATGGAACGGATGCAGGCTCAGATTGTCTTTTTGATGAGGCAGATGGGCGCTAATCCCGATTCCACCTACCAGACGAAGGCTGGCACTGGCACGGCGAGGTTCCCTCTTGATCCAGACGATGATTCCTGCCCTCCGGAGCAGCGACATCCCGGATTAGCCGGTCATTAGTATATGTAAACTTGTAGTATTTGTAAACTTGTAATGGAATAATGTAATGATTTATTGAAATGTATTTTGATATTGTATTCGATTTTGGTTTGTTTTTTTATGGTGTTTTTTATTCGCAATATTGTAATTTAAAACAGGTATTTCGATAAATATCAATAATTATATTTATTTTTTAAAAAAAAACTTCAAATTGTGCGACGGAAGCCGTCGTAAAAGGTAATTACAGTAAAATGACTCTATGTGACGTATTCGTCGCATCCTGTCAATCATGCCTGTGACGGATTCCGTCGCATAGAAAGTTGTAACATATGCAACGGAATCCGTCGCAGAAATGATTGACAAACTGCGACGGATCCGTCGCATAGAAAGTTAACAAATTGACACACATCTGTGACGGAATCCGTCGCAGACATGATTGACAAGTTGCGACGGATCCGTCGCATCGAAAGTTAACAAATTGACACACATCTGCGACGGAATCCGTCGCAAACATGATTGACATTTTGCAACGGATCCGTCGCAGGTAACGTTATTTATTAATTTAGATTAGGAATTAATTAAGAGAATATTAATTAATATCTGTAACAGAATCCGTCGCAGATTAAAATAAGTTTCATAAATATTATTCAGCAACGAAAAAAGTCAAGCCGTCGCAGAATATATTGGTTTGCGACGGATCCGTCGCATATTTTGGGTTTTGCGACGCCATGCATTGCGACGGCACCGTCCGTCGTAAATATGTTCGTGCGACGGAATATTTTCTTTTGCGACGGATAAATTCCGTCGCAAAGTATACAGGTTTTTTAAAGTGAAAATTCATTAATCTTTAAACACTTTATTGACTTTCCTAATATGATGCCACCACCATAATACATTGCTATCATCATCGACACCGTCACCACGATATTCGAATGACGTATTGATTATTGAGGTTAACATATTGATTTCCAAGAGGCTGATGTACTGATTTTGATAGGCTGTCATTCTCATTCACAATCATTATCGAGGTTAACGTACTGAGTCTCAAGAAACTGACATATTGATTCCCACAGGCTGACATTCTCATTTACAATAGTTATCGAGGTTAAAGTACTGATTTCCAAGAGGCTGACGTATTGATTCTCACAAACTGACATTCTCATTCATAATCGTTACCAAGGTTAATGTACTGATTCTCAAAAGGCTGACGTACTGATTCCTATAAACTGACATTCTCATTCATCATCGTTACTGTCTTTATTTGTCGTTAATCTTGGAGAACGACATTTAAACACGTACTGCAATTAATACAAAAAAAAAAAAGAACAAAAATCAATGAAAGAAGAAGCAATAATGTGATTAAAAAAACATACTGTGATAAAATCACACATACTGTGTTTTCAGAAACACGATCAATAAATGATCACTGTGGACAATGGTGTTGAATCAAGGCAGTCAATTCTTCTCTATCTTTTTCAGCTGCCACAGTTGCTGGAGAAGCGGAATTCGAATTAGCATCAGCAGATCCATCTGCTGTAAGTTTAGAGTTCTGTCTTTGTCGATCTTGTCACCTCTCTTTCTACCATTCCCAGGTTTAATACCATTTCTTGATCTTGAATCAAGTTGCTGTAACGAAAGATAAACAGCAAGCTTTGAGTCGAAGTAATGTCATGAGAAGAGGTGGCTCTTGGTGGGTGAAATATCCTTATCTTATTTCTACCTTCACGGCTATGGAAGGTAATCATAAAGCAATGACCAATTTAATGAGATTGAGCAACACGTCTCGCTGTTCCATTAGTAATAGATAATCACAATAACACAGGACATTCTATATGTGGATTATTGGCATTCGAGGTTGCCTTAGCTGTCCAACAATCAGTCAAATTTCAGTGTAACAAAAGATGCAGCCACCACTATGCAGTGCCATTATTTTGTCAGGATA
Organism: Drosera spatulata; assembly: GCA_035668315.1. NCBI lineage: Eukaryota > Viridiplantae > Streptophyta > Magnoliopsida > Caryophyllales > Droseraceae > Drosera > Drosera spatulata. The sequence continues at coordinate 2,516 of JAOVYX010003048.1, forward strand.
AAATCAGAAGTCGAATCAAACAAGCAGCTACATAGAAAACGCTACTCGTCCTACTCTACTTCATAATTCATATGACCCATGCAATATTGCTTAATTCACGACTAGCGAAACAAAATTAAGAACTTTAGGACAATTGGAACTTTAGCACTTCCAAATTGTGGTTCCAAGGAGCATCAATTTGACAAATGTGATCATGAGTTCAACTCCCATACCATGCAAATCGAATCACATTCTCATCCAAACCCAACTACACGTACACCATGGTTCACCACCACACGAACACTTATGAAATGACTGACACATTGAACCCTTAATACAGTTATATTCCACAAACATGATTAGTTTTAGTTTTGCGAAATCAAATATAAAACAGCCGAAATGGGTTCTGGGTCTCACTCACCTGGAATCATTTGACAAAGAAATTTGAAACAGTTGGTACGGAGGAGATTGAGGAAGTCGGTGAAGAGAGGCGGCACAGATCCGAACCCATGCGCCCCGATTGAGGACCGAACACAGCAATGACAGCACTCAGCGATTGAAATAATTATTTTGTCAATTGAACACAACACTATATCTTTAAAATATAAAAAATAATATTTTTTTTATCAAAAACATCAAAAGAGATCTTGTAAATCAGAAAAATTTGATTTGATTTTAAAATAATATATTAATGTGGTACTTTCATGAAAAAATAGAGGGGATAGTATTTATCAATAATTTTTTTAATAGATGATATTTTTGGATAATTTTTCCTATATGAATATGTATACAATATATGAGCAAGTAACGTGTAAATGAAATTTCTCACATTGACATAAGATGTCCATTAAACTTTCACTCATAAACAAGATGATCTGTTTGAGTCAACATTACAGTCGAGACAATTCTATGCCAAAAACAAGTCCTCAACCTGGTTTCAATAAAACAATAGAATTTTTTTTAATATTTTATTTTTTTAAATAATTGTATGTAAACTTCTTTTCATAAATATTTTATAAATATTGTTATTAATTTTATATTTTGGTTAATTTATTATTGAGCATAATATATATGATTTTTTGGAATTAAATATTTATTTTAATTAAGATTAATATTGAAGAAGATTATTAAATTTATATTGATTCATTATAAAAGGAAAAATAATATGATATCCATTCTTAAAAAAAATTATTCAATTTTGATTTTAAGTTTTTTATTGAAGAAATTGATTTTAAGTTTTTATTCTAAGAGCTAATTATCCTTAGTTTCATTAATTATCAATTGGTCATATCATATAATTTTTATTACCAATTAGTCATGAGATTGAAATGTTGGACAATATTATCCACCATTTAAAAGAAAACAAAATATTTGATCACAAAATTTAAGGAGATTATCCAACTACCCCCCTCCCCTCCAAAACCCTAGTCCTCTTACATCCATATTGTTATTGTCCACGTTTGCTGTCGTCCTTCTTGATGCCACCAACAAACAGTGCGCTTCTACTTCAATACAGTGCACATGTTAGGAAGAAAATTGCAACACCAAAACAAGTGATATACTCATAAGATCAAACAGCGTATCCCCAACAAGAGAGAACAAGCCGCTTTAATGAACGTACTTCACCTATCGGCGTCATAAAACAAGTAGTGCACCACTGATATCCCTCAGTGCACCTCCCAATACAGTGTGTCTATTGTCTTCATCTACTATCGTCAATGGGCGACGACTCTCCTTAAGTCAAACAGTGCCTTGTCGATATCATTTAGTGCGTCTCCAATACAGTGCGTCTATAATTAGTTCTTTAATCTCGTCCTCGGCCACCACGACATCGACCACCACCACCATTTTCCTCATGAATTCAACAACACCTGATTACTATATAAATTCAACAACACCTCATGAATTCACAGTGCGTCTCCACTTGATTTTTGGATATAATAATATAAATTTATTTCTTTTAATCTTTTTAAAGTAATTTTATATAATTTTTTAATTATATAATCTTTTCAATTATATTCACACTTTGGATAACTTTATATTGAATTAATATATATATCTATTCATTTAATATAGTAAAATAAGAACAAATATCATCAAATAGTTCTCAATATTATCATAAGCAATTTTTATTTTTTTTCAAACCTAAATAATCAGTATTTTTTCTTTTTTTTCTTTTTTCGATGGAAAAGATAAAAAAAATATTATCATTAACCAATGCATTTCAATGTTAGAAAAAGAAGGATGACTAATCAAATGAATTCCACTTAATTTTTGGGTGAATTAGTTTTACCATAAGATTATCTTAGGTTTTATACTAACGTACACATTCAAGTTACGAGTTAAATCATGAGTTGTTTTTTTTTTTTTTCTCTCTCTCTTAACCCCTGCCACATCAATGTAACATTAGGAAAAAAAAATGTCATTAAAATAAAATACACTAAATTTTTTATCATAAATATGACGTGCTATTAATTTTGTAAGGAAACAAACCAAAATTTTGATATGTAGAAATACAAACCTTGTTTTATATATATTTATAAAATAAATTCCTTGTTATTGATATAACAAAAAGTGATCAAATGTTTGTATTTCACTTACTTTTAAAATAAAGTATTTTCATCTTAGAATTATCTTAATTCGTGCACTAACACATTAAAGTCATAAATGGTATAAATGATGAGTTGGTATTTTTTATATATATATGTACATCATTGGAATATATACAAGAGAAAATGAAATGTCATTATAAATCAAATAGATAAACAAATGAAAGAAAAAATGAAGAATAATTATAAATTAATTAGGTTAAATATAATCATAAATATGTAGTATTGTAATTAATATAGGACTAATCAAACATGGGTTTCTTTGATGTCAAAAAAGACTAAATTAACTATATATAGAAATAGAAATGGATAGTTTTCTCTATTACCACCGCAACCCATATAAAAACAAACAAAAATGAGGGAATTGTCAATAACTTCTCAAAATCAATATAGTTTATCAATGAGTTATGCACAATATTTTTTTTTACTAATAAGTTCTAAATCATAATTTATGTTTGAATTTGTCCTCGTAAACAAATTAAGGATACCTCATATCTACATAGTCTACAAATATAAGGAAGCATATTTATTTAAAATCAAATTAGAAACCCTAATATATTTTCTTCTTGAACCTCGGTGTCGCTATAATTGGAGATCCGAATACTCAGTACCACTTATTTTCCTAAACAGTGCATCTACTCTAAACAATACTTCGTTGCTACAAACATTGCGTTCTAGTTCTAGCTTGCGCAGAACATAGAACAATGTTTCCTACTTTTCACACTAAACACAAGACAATGCGTCCTCACGACCACTAGTAAGCATCGAAAACTAGTACACTGTGTCCTCTATGTTGTTGCCACCGTCGATCAATGCATGATTGTTCTATTGTCTTGTCATTCACTGTGTTCTTTGACAACACATGCATACTATATAGTGCAGGGGCACTGTTTGTAACCGTTACAACATCACAGAAACCACGTCTTCATCATTGTAGTGTGCTCAATACAATAAAAGCAACTTGTTCCATAGATCTCATCGGAATAGTGCACCTAATAAGGTGACAGTACGGCCTCAACAGTGTCAACATTAGGAAATCACCTCCTCGTTCCCTACTTATTGGACGGAGCGCCAAATACTCAAAACAGTACGTCATAGAAAAGCACAATTGTTTCCAAATCCATGACACCCAAAACCTACTTCATCCGTCAAAAAAGACGAATTCATCTTCATCCGTGGAAAGAGACGAATTCATTCATGAGAAAACTAATAAAGCACACTAAACCTGCTTCATGGAAACTCCCACATAAGAGGTGGTGGACGGTGTTCAACGATGTTGCGATTGTGTTTCGTTGGTGGTGAGTGACGATGATCGATGGAAAATAACAATGGCAATGAGAGGACGATGCTGGACTTCAATGATTGTGTGGTGCCGTTTGATGGTGATGGAGTTTGATTGATGATGATGACGTGTGTGAGGGTCTGTTAATAGATATAGGATGATTAGGGTTTGATTTCAATATATATAAGGTGATAAAAGTAGAATAGACAATAAATTTTATTTTCTATTTTTATTTTTTTTAAAAGGACACCAATTGGTAAAATTTAAAATTAGATATTTCAATTCATAAATAAGTTTAAAAAACAACACGTATTGATAATTTACGCACACAAAAATGTTAATGAACCTATAATACTTTGGTGATGAACAATAGTGACTTACTTGAAATTGATGATCTATCAAGAGAATAAACACACAAGATGAATACAAGGAAAAGATAAAACCAAACAAATATAGAATATTGTATTACTTCCTTCACAAGGATACATGGTACTTGATGCCCATTGATACTTGATTTGGTTACATCTCCTGAGCTCACTATGTCCCCTATTTATAGTCTCAAGGAGATGATGCTAAAAGTTAATACAAAAGAGTCACAAGTATAAGAGGAATTACAAAGGTCATACAATCTTATCAGAAAAAAAAAGGTCATACAATAGTAATCAATGAGTAATTATAAAGAGAGTTATGGAAAGGAAAATGTGAACATCCATCATTATTAAATTTTATTCATAACACTCCTCCTTGCATTTTCATCCTTTAAAGTATGCATGGTATCCGACTCATTAAAACCTTATCAAGAAAACTTAGTGGAACGAAAACTTGACTAAGAAAAAAAGAGTGCATTCGGTATAAGTCTCCCCTTGATGCAAAACTTTGTTCACAACACAAAAAAAGAATAACATCATAACTAAAAGATGCAAAACTTTCTTGAATGTTATCAAGATTACATTCTCGATCATGCCGAATCTTTGTTCATCATGTACATCTTGAATCATTTTATGTGGACTCATAATTTTCATACATCAGTTGGACCTTTAGTCATCCCATTAAATATTATGCATTATGCTTATGTCCTAATAAAAATCTCAACCAGAAACCCAAAGAAAGAAATCGATTTGAGGAACAGAGTACATGAAGTATGCTAATAAGCATTGCACTAGGTGCCACGTTGAAACTTGTCGTCGGAAAAAACTCCCAATGGATAAAAACAAAAGAAAGGAAAAAAAATACAGCTCATCAATCTTTTGGAAATTTATAAATGATTTGCTCCACCTGATAAGGACAATCTTCTCAATGGTCTCAAATATAGAAACAAAGTACGTAAGATCTAATTATCAATAGTTCATGATTGTCTCAGAAGCAAATTAGATGGATTTTCATTTCACCTTTCTCATAATGTAATGTGTTAAATATTATTCTGGTAAAACATACTATCAATCTTTAATATCTATCACACTTGTGCTATGCAACTCAAATTTGTACCTCAATTGTGACGACATAATTGAAAGATACTCGAACATTAGGTCGAGAACATTCTAAATCCAAAATTTGAATTTTAAGCTCCTCATTTGGGAACAATGAGCTTTCATAATGCTCTCTTATATATCTAAATAATTTGAAAATTATTCATTGAATGAGTATCTCAAATGAATGATACACAATCATAACATCCATTCAAAAAAAGAGATTTTTATCAAAACATACAAAAACTTGAAAAAATACCAAAAAGATGTACAAGGAATCTAAATTCCAAAAACGTACAATTCATCCATCTCATTTAAATCCCTAACCCTATTTTCATTTCCATCCCAACCGTCGTTGGAATCCGACCGCGCCGTCGGAATTTGATCGGAATCCGGCCATCGTCGCTGAATCTTGGCCGGAATTTGGTCGAAATCGGCCATTCTCGCTCTGTTTTTTTTTATACAGGCGTTCTTTTTTGCTTTTTCTTCAGGCGCTCTATGTTTTTTTTTTCAGACGTTCTGTTTTTTGTTCAGACGCTATGTGTTTTTCTTCAGGCGCTGTGTTTTATTCTGACGCTCTGCTTCACCCAGTTAAAAACATAGAGCGTCACTTAATTAAAAACACAGAGCATCATAATGTCTCCAAATGTATCTTGATCAAATAGCACTTCCTCTCCCTTCAAATCTGCCCAAGCTCATTTCACCTTGTCTACCTTCTTATTCTTTACAAGCATCATGAGCATGTCTCTGTAAAAGAATATGTCAGGACGGTACCAAATTTCCTTGCGCACCATATCATATAACTACAAATGGAAATCTTTTGTTAATGCTACCATATGAGATGTTTACTCCAAGGAAAAAAAAAAATTAGATCCTACAAATAAGAAAGTATCATCCTCTTGGATAGCAATTTTCATTTTCCCTCAATGCACGAAACCCTAACCCCAACCTAACCATAGTGGCAATCAATTTGGGGATCTATCCATGACGGAATATCGACATAGAAAGGGACAGGAATTGAGCTCGAAATCAAGTGGTGGAGGCGGTGGTGGTGGTGGAGTGTCATATCAGACTGATTTAGAGACTTTTGAGAGACTGTTATGTTGAATTCATAAGTTTGAGCTGAGATGAATATGAAGATGTGTGTGCTCATGTTAATTGTTGTTAGTGATTTTGGGAAGGCAGTGGTGATCGGAGGTGGTGGTGGTGATGAAAATGTGTGTTTTTGAGAAAGTTGACGAGAAGGAAGAAGAGAGAGGTGAATGGGATGGGATTTTAAGTTTTGAGAAATAAGATTCTATTTGTATGTTTATGAAATTAGTTTCCTAAAAGTGTAGATTTGGATAATTTTCTATATATAAAAAAAAGAAGCATTCATGTTTGTTGGCATTTTGATAAAATAAATGAACATTGTATTAACAACCACTATAAAAAAAGGGCTATTTTGTGATGGAAATATTCAGTCGTAAAAAGTCAAAAATTCGTCGCTAAAAATGTTTAGCGGCGGAAATAATCCGTCCCTAATAACGTGGTCGTTAAACCAAAAATTAGCGACGGATCTGTCGCTAAACCAAAAATATAGCGAGGTATTGACTTTTTCCATCGTTAATTTTTGTTTCTCATACTTGCAAACTTAACGACGAAATTTCCGTCGAAAAAATTATTAACATAGCGACGGTCTCCGTCGCTAACTTATTTTAAAATTAGTGACGGAATGTGTTGCTAAATGTCATTATCAATTTTTAAAAATTTAACGACGGAATTTGTCGTTAACTTATTTTAAAATTAGCGATCGATTTCGTCGCTAAATGTCATTATCAATTTTTAAAAATTTAGCGACGGAGTCCGTCGCTAATTTGTTTCTTCGTAAAATAGCGATGGTTTCCGTCGCTAGAAAACTTTTTCAATTATTGAACGTTTAGCGACGGATTTCGTCGCTAATTGAGTTTAATTTTAAAAAATAAATCAGAATTTCAACGCGTACCAATTCAAATACATATACCTGAAACATCAAGGAACTCAGAAATATATAAACATCAATCAAATTGAACTAAAATTTTAAATTATACAAATGTAACGAGTTTATAACAACCTATTAGGCGTCAATGGCCAGCTAGTCTAACATCGCCCTGCTCTGGGAGACAGAAATCATCATCCGGAGGTGGTTGAAATGGAGGAAAAGTTCTACCAGCCTCGTTATGACATTTGGAAGGATCCTTGCCCATTTTCATGAAGAGGAAGGCCATCTGCTGCTCCATCCTAGCCTGGCTCTGTCGGAGGGTGAGGATTTCTTCCTTCAACTGATAGTAATCCACTGGAATCCCCCGAAACCTTTGCGATTGACTCCTGAATGAAGACCTGAGCATGGATCTCGGGTATAATTGGCTCGCAGCTGAGCCGATACCATATACCCTTCCCTTCTCGGTCCGAGAGACCTCCAAGAAAGCCCGATCAGCCGCTGCATGAAACTACTGCTGAGCAACCCGCGATCGACAGATTCATCCATCTGTGACTCAGGCAGCTGACCGAGTCGTTCAAAATATAAATCCGACAATAGATCATTTGTAATGCATTAGTAATGTGAAATGTAATAGAAACTGTATTTAATAAATAAGCAGCGAAAGAAAAGATACCCGAAGCTGTGTCGCAGGCTCGTCAACTAGCGAAATGTCTGCTATAGACTTCTCGGCCGGAATTGTCTCTACAACGTCATGGGCATCCGACTTCTCATCAGTCTGAATAAAAACCTAGGAACCCATGACCTTTCGTTTCAAGGCCGTCTCCTAAAACAATTTAATCAAAACAATTTGTTAAAGCTTAAATGATTGTCATATGAAATTTCGTTAATGAAATGATAAAAAAGGCACTACAAAAAACGGTTCTTTTGCGACGGAAATTTTCCGTCGCAAAAACCAAAAATTCCGTCGCTAAAACTGTTTAGCGACAGATTAGCGATGGAAAGTGTCCGTCGCTATTAATGTGATCGCTAAACCAAATTTTAGCGTCGGATCCGTCGCTAAACAATTAAATAGCGACAGATTGACTTTTTCCGTCATTAATATATTTTTTCCAAAGCAAGATATTTCGCGACGGAATCCGTCGCTAAAATTCAATGGAAAGTTGAAGAGTTTAGCGACGGAATCCATCTCTAAAATTCAATGGAAAGTTGAAGAGTTTAGCGACGGAATCCGTCGCTAAAATTCAGTGGAAAGTTGAAGATTGTAGCGACTGAATCCGTCGCTAAAATTCAGTGGAAAGTTGAAGAGTTTAGTGACGGAATCCGTCGTTAAACTTCAGTGGAAAGTTGAAGATTTTCGCGACGGATTCCGTCGCTAAACTTCAATGGAAGATATACATTAGTTAGCGACGGATTCCGTCGCTAAAATCTCCAATTTTCCATTGAAG
>JAOVYX010003049.1:0-11253 GCA_035668315.1 Drosera spatulata
AGGAGTAAAACATTAAGTACTCCTATAATCTTGCTGAAAAAGCAACGATCCATATATCTAATCATAATTAGTAGTACTAGTATGAATTATTTAATGAAGCGTTGGAACTCAAAAGCAGCAATTTTCTCACTCCATTGCATATATTTTTTTTCATGTACTCCTATTCGTATTGAAACTCAAAGCAACTGGTTGAGATTAGCAGAGAGTTGGAAGCAGAGCAAGCATGCACACGCTTTTGCATCGCTAGAACAACACAAAACAGAGCAAAAAGAGCTAGCAGATCCCAAAAAATAGACAACACAAAAGCAGTGACAGAACAGCAAAACAGCAAAACGGCAAAAATAGACAACATAAAAGTAGTGACACTACCAACTTGATGCAAAACAGCAAAACCAGCTAGCTGATCCCAAAAAAATAGACAACTCAAAAGCAGTGACAGAACAGCAAAACAGCAAAACAACAAAAATAGACAACACAAAAGCAGTGACACTACCAACTTGATGCAAAACAGCAAAACCAGCTAGCCGATCCCAAAAGCAAGAACTAGCAATACGCTTCAACGAGCAAAAACAGAGCATGACACACGCAGCTAACAAATAGCAGTGACATTTCAGAGACGGCAAATAGAGACTGAAATACTTCAAACAGAGCCAACAGAACCTTCCAAACATCAAAAGACATCAAAAACTGAACTACTAAGCCCTTCAAACAAACCAGCAAAAAACAGACTAGCAAGTTCCAACAACAAACCAGCAGGCAAACGACACAAATGACACAAACCAGCAAAACAAACCTACATCAACAGCAGCTAAAAAAGCTGCTAAGCTACACCAACCTGCTAACCTGCATAAGCTGGCAAGCACAGCAGCTCTGTTATGAAATATACATCAACAGACCCATCCAACCTGCTAAGCTACATAGCAGCCAGCTAAAAGTCATTACATACTACAATGAAATCGATATATGCCTCACAAATCTTTTAGGCCATCAATACAGTGCCCTATAACTACTGAACTACAATACACTCAACTACTACAACCACTGAAAAGGTTAACAGTTATACAGTAAAGGTTGATAGTTGAGTAAAACAATAACTTCATGACAACACTACAACTACAGAACTACAAGACTGACAGGAGGGATTTCTGCAATCGTCTACTCCATCAACACCTCCACGCCATTCGTGAGCATCACTATCACCGGTTCTGCGATTATCAGCTTCACCACGAGTGCCTTCTACTCACAGCTTATCATCCCATTCAATACCTGAGTGTGATAAGTGATATGTTGGTCGATTTCGTCTGGGTTTATATTGGACCCCGATGGTGATCTTTGATACGTATTTTTTAAAGAGAAACCTGCATGAATGGTGGCCACCTCTTCCACCACCGGACGATGGCCACCAAAATTGTTATTTTTGACTTTTAAATGTTCAAATTTTTATTGTTAAGATTATCTTATCGTTCTATGGATAATATTAGTCATTTGTATGTGTTTATTTGATTTGTTTCTCAAAAATAAAGTAATCCTAAAAATGAACGGTGTAAAAATCCCATTTAAAACTTCCATCGACTTCGAAGTGTATTGGGCTGATTCGTCCCAAATTTTATATACATGACAAATATCAATAGGTAAACTTATTCAACGGCTGGATAGCCATTTAATGATCTTGAGTAAAAGGTTTTAAGAGTCACCTCTCCTATTTAGGAAAGGTGATCGCCTTTCCTTCCTATAGCTCTTTTTTTAAAATTCGTAACATTCTTCTTCTTTTTTCCATTAATTATCTCAATATACCAGCTCAGATCTTGTGATTTTTCAGGTTTCATGAGCACTCTGTGATTTTCTATGTCACAAAGTCATTTGAGAGTTGCAACATGGGTCCCTGGAGCTGTCGGACGGACATTCCTCTATGGAAAAGGGATAAGATGTGGGGATACTTTAAGGTAAGAGTAAAATTATAAATTTACATCTATTTATTTAGTTTTTATATATTTTTCTTTGTTGCCTATGAACATTTCTTAGTTTTATTTTTTGGAGTTGTAGGACTTGTACCGTTGGAAGGTGGAGCACACTGTTCTGGTGATGACAAATTGGAGAGCAAAGATGATCGTCCGTGTTCTTGATTGTGTGCACAAGTTGAGGAGGGATTTTGCAAAGGGAAAGAAGGTTCATGGTGCGATGACGAGACCGAGGATGCTCTAAAGACGTATTAGAAGACGCAAGAGTTTTAGACCCGATCGCAACGTGCTCAGGAGAATAGAAGCAAAGGAGAGGTGAAGCACTGTCAGGGATCGGTGTCTACTAACAGTGTCGCCTTCAAGATAGTAAGTAACTTGTTTAATTTGATGAAATCAATTAATCAAATTAATCAATGTATTTTAAATTTATTTCTCTAATTTTTTTTAAGATTGAAATGAATTAAAGATCGATATCTTGTTGATTGTTTTGTCTGCAGGAAAAAGAGATGAAGAGAAAACCAAAGAAAATTAAGGTGTTTGAGAAGACACACACGAAGAAAAATAACGAGCCTGACGAGGTTGTGGGGTGTGACGAGAGATCGAAGGAGACGACGGTAAAGTTGGTGTTTTTCTTTAGAATGTAGCTCCTCAATTTTTTATTTTATTTTATTTTTGTTTCTTAACTTATTGAATTATTTTTCAATCAAATAGCTAGTATCTGATTTATAATTAGTTTTTTTGCATGCTCATTACTTCGTACAAGAGAGGGAGCTTATGGATCAGTTGTTTACAAAGACACAGATACAGAGCTGGTCGAGGAAGAGATCAATGACGCGCAGAGCTGAGCGTACCGCCACGCGTCAGGGTGTAAGGAAAGGCGTATGTATGAACTTAGGTCCGCCAAATCCATGTTCTACTCGAAGGACACACTATCCTTGAGTAATAAGGTGTCTTGCTTAGTAGATCGATGTGAAATCACGTATTGACGAACTGACTCAGTTGGTTCAGCGTCTCCAACAGCAGATGACTCGGTGTGGTAGCAACCCACTTGATCAGCCTTCTCACCATCCTGGGATTCACCGTCACCAGATGGCGCACCCGAGCAAACTCGTGTATGTTAGTATTTCATTTTTCGATAGTTTATGTAGGATGTTCTGGTTATTCGAACGAAAGTGTTATTTATGTAATTTGTTAATTTGCGATTTAAACATCGACATTAGATTTTTTATTTGTGTTTGATGCTGGTTTGCAATACAAAAGATATATTTGTGGGTTTGGTTATATGTATACGACGAGTAAGGCTTAATTTCAAGTTTTTTTTTTCCCCAAAAAACCAGTTTAGCGATCGAAATTTTCCATTTCGTCGCTACTTAAGGACAAAAGGTGTCGCTAAGCTCCTTACTCCAGCAATAAGGTTTTGCGATGGACCAGGCGCTTTCTATAGCCAACTTGCGACGTGCACCGTTGTCAATTAGCGACTGCTGAAGGTTCTGTCACTAAACTTCTGGAAATGAAGTTAGCGACAACGGAGTCGTAAATTTACGACGAACTTCAAATTTTCTATCGCTAAACCAATCAGCGACAGTGCATTTTCGTCGTAGTTCGGTTGCTAAATGGGTTTAGCAATGGATTCTGCGACAGAAATGGCTGTCGCTAATCAATTGATTTTTCATAGTATTACCAAGAAATATATAATAAAATATTAATACTCTAAAGCAATAAACTTTATTTGAATCAACAAATATCGAATTTAATGACAAATAAATCTAATAACCTGGTGGGTAAAGATGCAACACGTATTAAATTTATTTCAATCGAAAATAAGAAGATAATTTCTCTACCTGCGGGCCAAGGGATATTAATTCTTAAATTCAAAACTTTAATATATCAATGTTTCATAATATACTATGGCTATGCTTATTCATAATGATATAAATTTTACTAATGATCATTCATAAATCACACACAAGAAATTCAAACACAAGATAACACTACATATTATCTATGCATCTGATTTTTTTTTCAAGTGTGATTGTGGTATACAATAAAATTTATTAATTGTCAAGAAGATCATACATTGTCGTGTGATGCGTGTTGTTGTAGGCACGTCAAATTCGAATTAACGTGCACTTATACTCGGCCCCTAAGTTAATCCAAACTAATATAGAAGTAGGAGTAGAGGTCGATCGCACAGAGACGGCGGTTCAAGAATGTTATAATCGTCATGAAAATTAATTATTATTTCTTAGAAAATTAAGGTTATTGGGTGGGTTTGCAATTAAATTTCAGATTAATTAAACAAATTAATTAACTAAATACTAATTAACTAACTAATGTGCTATGGAAATTTGATTGAGGGTTTTTAACTATTGGAAACGATTGTAGAAAACTCTCATAGCTTTTGTCTCAATTCAGGGATAAATTATCGATAGTTTATTTCAGTTGATTTGTAATAAATGGTTTGCTTGTAATAAAGAGGATGTCTTTAGTTACGTTCTCTAGGATATTGATTACCAAGAAGGCTTACATAACCAAAACTAATTATCTAATCTTACATATGTTGAAAGCATTCATATATCATTACTAGATAATTGATTCAAGTAACATACCTAACATAAAATCATAGCAAGAAAGCTTACACCAATCACACATTGGAGATCCTAACTAGGTTATGACAATGAAGCTTAAATCATAAATTAATTAGTTGCCACTAAACTTGACAAGAAATCTTAAACCAATTAGCTGGATTAACCTATAACAATATCTAAGTGACTAGTTTAAATAGAAATTATAGAGTTAATCATGATATAGTTAAGGTATAGTATCATCTAGATAGACAATCTAGGCGAAATCATATATCAACTATGAATAAAGGTTTAATTGTTAACAACATTCATATGCAATAAATCTGCTTTTAATGATTAGAACGATCTATCCCAAAATCCCTTCACATCGACAACATTATTAAATTTCCTACCTATAAAATCTACTCACGCATGACAGATGAAAACACACAAATTGACATATAATATGAAAACATGATAATTGTATCCAATAATAAAAGAAAAGAATGATTTACTTGCATAAAATAGATGATCCAATCAGTTACAAGCAAATCCAAAGCGAATCCAATGTCTTTACATCTTGATCCAAACTCTAAGAAAACAAAAACTAAGAAAATTTGAGAGAAACCCTAACAACGGTGGCCTAAATCCATGCTAAAAATTGATAACTCTATCGGAAAAACGAATCCTAACTTGAGTAATTGTAGAAAAATAGCAAAATCATAACAAATCTGGTAAAACTCTCGAAAATATCTTTTATTTAATATATATCATGACCGTGACAAGGTTCATCACGTCTGTGACCAAGCGTGGATTGAAATTTCTTTCGACAATCTGTACCGTCATTGATGCGAGTCTGCCAAGGGTTGTAATTACGGAAGCTTTCACGTCCATCGTTAGACGTGACCAATTTGTTTTCACCCCGCTAATACTATTATTATGTAGGTTTGGAAGCAGGAGTCGATCCCACAGAGAACGACGAATGTCAAAGCTGGATAGCATTATAAGGATACAGCTCTAATACATGCTCTACGGTGGTCGATGGACCCTCGCCGGATCGATAAACCGAGTATGATAATCGTGTATGAAATCCTACACAAATTATTTGAATGTGTTAAATTCGGATCGAATCTCAACAATCTAACTTTGAATTTGTAATTTACATGACGAATAGAGCAATTTAGAGTACAAAATTATTGAATTTGGAGTTGAAATGAGAATTTCATACCTAGGTTTTCTCAAAGGAAAACCTAAAACTACGCGCAAGACAATGCGTTTCGAACGACGTGCTACTCGTCCCCACGTTCCTCACAATGATATGAATGCGTTGGTTACTTGATCGCGCGGAATGGAAGCAAAATTGAGAATGTGGGATGAGAGAATTTGAAAGGAAATACGCGCGGGTGTGTGTGACAAATGAAAACTGAAGCAGCCCCAGCGGATATATACCCTGTGAGAGCCGTCGCGACCGCGAGATAAAGAAGGTCATGCCCGCGATAGGAAGAAGATCGCATCCGTGACAAGTCATTTCTGCACTGTTAATTTTTTTCTTCTCATGTTTCGTCACAAACACTTCTTAATCGCTTTTATACATCCTTAAACTTCCAAAATCACTTTGTAAGTCGCACGTATTGACGATTAGCATACTTTAACAACGGTGTATCAATTTTAGATTTTTATCGTCGATATGAAAAATAGCCTGAACTACTATGAACAAAAAGATAAACTAAACTTGGATTGTCTCCCAAGAAGCGCCATGACGTTAAATTAATTTTTCGAAACGTGATTCACCCTCTCCAAGGGAATTTCATCAAACCACGCCGAATCTTCATGTTCAAAGTACCTTTTAAGTCAATGGCCATTAACTTTAAAGACTTTTGAGGTGTCTTCATTCTCGATTTCAATGTTTCCATGATCATAGACCTTTTTAACAATGATAAGTCCTTCCCATCTCGATCTTAATTTTTCAAACAATAACCTTAGTCTGAAATTAAATAATAAGACCTTATCTCCTTCTTTGAAGTTTTTCCTCGAGATTTTCGTGTCATGAAGTTTGCTAAATTTTTCGTTATATATAGCAATATTTTCGTATGCATCATGACGTATTTCATCAATTTCAGAAATTTGGAGTTTTCTCATGTTAGCGCAGTCTTCGTATTTAAAATTGAGTTTTTTAATCATCCACTATGCCTTATGTTCAATTTTCACTGACAGGTGACATGCTTTTCCGTACACCATCCTGTACAGAGACATTCCAATTGGAGGTTTATATGCAGTACGATACACCCAAAGTGTATCATTCAACTTATTACTCAAATCTTTCCTCTTCGGATTGACAATCTTTTCAAGAATCCTTTTAATCTCACGATTGGACACTTTAACCTGTCCGCTCGTTTGAGGATAATACACTGTAGATATTCTATAATTTACATGATATTTTGTAAATAAGGTGTCCATAACCTTATTACAAAGGTGGGTTCCCTGGTCGTTTATTATGACTCTGGGTACGCCGAATCTGTTAAAAATAAAATTCGTAATAAATTCGAGCACCACCTTAGCGTTGTCAGTTTTTGTAGGTATGGCCTCCACCTACTTTGAAACATAATTAACAGCCAATAAAGACAAATATAACCCATAAAGTCAATACCCCAAATGTCGAATATTTTACATGACATAACATATTTTTGAGGCATTTAATCCCTTTTTGAAATATTGCCAGTCTTTTGACACTGTTCACAACTCTTGATGAATTTATAAACATCCTTATTTAAGGTTGGTCAATAGAATCCATAAGACAAAATCTTGTGAGCTGTTCGTTTCACTCCAAAATGACCTCCGCAATCATAGGTATGATAGTATTTCAGCACTGACTTAATCTCATGATCAGGAATACATCTTCTTATTACTCCATCGGCACAAAATTTTATCAGAATTGGATTTTCCCACGAATAGAATTTTGCATCATTCTTTATCTTTATCTTTTTTTTTTTTTTTTTTGATGCCTTGGAAGATCACTTGGTAATTTTCTGGTAACAAGAAAATTCACAAGGTCAGCATACCAAGGTACATAACCATGTGTTGTATAAAGATACCCATTAGGGAATAATTCTGATATTCTTATTGACTCATCCTGATTCACAATTCTAGATAAATGATGAGTGACGTGTTTTTCAACTCCCTTTTTATCTCTGATTTCAATGTCAAACTCTTGAAAGAGAAGAATCTATCTTAAAAGTCTCGGTTTTGATTCCATTTTCTTCAAAAGATATTTTAGAGCAGCATGGTTAGAGAATACTATTAGTTTTGCCCCTAATAAATATGAACGGAATTTTTCTAGGGCGAAAATAATAGAATAAAGCTCTTTTTCAGTAGTCGTGTAATTCACTTGAGCTTCATCAATGGTTTTTGATGCATAGTAAGTCACATATGGCATCTTGTCCACCTTTTGACCAAGCACAGGACCTACAGCTCTATCACTTGCGTCACACATTATCTCGAACAGATAGTTCTAATCCGGAGGTTGTATGATAGGCCTTGAAATCAATTTTTCCTTCAAAATCTCAAAAGCTTCCTTACACTCCTCGGTGAATGGAAACTCAATATCCTTTTTCAATAAATTATGCAATGGTTAATTCCCCTAAGCTAAACCTTTGCGTGACCCTAAGCAAGGTTTAGACTCAAAACAAAGAAAGAAATATGAAATGAAGAAAAACTAACAAAACTTAAAAATTCTATAACTCGAGCATCAAAATAATCAGATTGCCTAAAATCAACACTAAACACATGTCGAAAGAATATTAATCACAAGGTCGTCCTTAATCTCTATTCACATCACATCTAGTTATCCCTCAAATCATTCCCTTTCATAGTCTCTCACACCTAGCAGATTCTCGAGTTGTAGCAAAACAAAACACTTCGAAAACTCAAATCAAAATTCTTCTTCTTGTTTTTTCACCCTGTTGCTTCCTTATATAGGATCATTCCCAAAGCCACCAAGGTCTGAAAGGAGGTCTAGATTTCCTATTGGATATGTATATTTTTTTTTTCCAAGCTATGTTACCAAAGACTATGTCCCCTCCTTTTATCCGTAGATGGTAATTTTGATTACTGAGGTAGGGGACAAGCACCTTATAACATTGCTTTGCAAATTTTTCTCTCTTTTTCTCTCTCTCTCTCTCTCTCTTTTTTTTTCTTCTGAGTAGGTCTAGAGCATTCTCCAGTAACCAAAAATAGCATGAGGGTTACCATGAAAAAACGGGTGTTTAATAAACAAAAATTTCAAAATTTTCTTCATAAAGTTTTTCAAAAACCACTCCATGCTCCCTTATAAGTGGTGAATAAGTGAAAGGATGGCATAAAAAGGGATCATGAAGGTTTTCTTTTATTTTTAAGTGTCTAACTACAGTTCAAGTCACTACTTAAGCACTATCTACACATGAAAAAGGTCATCTCATAGGAATGTACTAGAATGATATTTACAAAGATTCAGGACTTTCTCAGAGACAATATTCAACTACATGTACTAGTGTAACATTTGTTATGGCATAAATCGTCATTTTACTTTGCTCAAGCCATAGAGTTAAAAACAATTTTTTTTTTCAATTTTTTTTTGTGTTTAAAAACTCTAATAAAGACTCTAAATAAACAACCCATAATTCCCCTAAGTTAAAGCATTACATTGTCCTCAATGTAAAAGTAACAGAGGACAAAAGAATACCAGTTAGCTAAGGTTCACCCGAGAAACAACCAAAGGTTCTGAACCAGTTCCATATGTCTCTAATCATGCAATCCGTTCCACTTTGAAATTCGTGGATCGTACGAATATGGTTGACCTCACCTGCTATGGACTCCTGTGCGAGCTTCATCCCTTGGAGCATCTCCATCATCAACTTTTGGTTGTCTTGAAGCTCAGTTATGTAACACTTCAAGATATTGAAACTGCAAGGTATAGGAGCCATCATTGGGTTGTTTGTGTCAACAATAGGCTCATCTATGTCATCAATCCATCTATCAACACTTACTACGCTAAGTTCTCTTTCACTTGGCAAGTTAGTGTTCGACATCTGACAAAATACAACTTGATAGTAAAGATTAGTCCCTTTCTCTCTCTCACACACACACATAATGTAAATAAGAAAGAGAGAAAACACTAGAAACATATATAGAAGCATAAATAGTAATGAAGGACTGAAAAATGATGATCAAATGGAAATGAATTCATTACTTAGGTTGGATTAAACATAAAGGATATAGAATAAGGTGTTGATTATGCGCAATTATTTTAACCATTTCTTCTAAAGACATAGAATTTGAATCTTGTGAGTATGGTCTTGAGGAATGACAATGGAGATGGTTAAGAGAATGGTGTCCAAAGAATTGTCTAGCATTGAAGAATTAAAATCTTGATATCCCTCATGATGATTTTGATAATCTAACCATACACCATTATAATGGTTATAATCAACATTATATCCATATTGTGGTTGTGATGGTTGTTGAAATGTATTCATTTGAGTGGAATATCCATAAGATGACAAAGTTGGGCAAGTGTTAGTTTGATGTTCCATATTAAAATGATTCTCACATGGCCTATGATTCATATTGTTGTTTATTTCTTCAATCATTTTGACAATTTCATCTAATGTTTGAGAATAAGAATTATCGTAAGATTGATAATTCAACATACCATATGATTGATAGTTATAAGTCATAGCAAAAATCAAATTAAAATTAATTTAAAATCAACAATCTCACCAAAAATAACTTTTGAATTTTTTTGTCAAATTAAAAGAAACGAAGATACAACCAAATAAAATAAAATAATTTTCATAAAATAATAGAACTTTGAGTAACTAAAAATAAAATAAAAATATTGAAATAGTTACACCGTCCCCGGCAACGGCGCCAAAATTTGATACGTGCTGTGGTGGGCACGTTGATGTGTATGAAAACACACCTCATTTCTTTATTCTAAACGTTTGTTTTATTCCTTTTGTATTGTCTAAATTTCATTTTTAGTGTCTTTTTGCATTGTAATGTTGGTACCGTTGTGCTTTCATGTTTTTCGCAGATTGGCTTGGAATTTGGAGGAAAAATGAAGAAGGATGAAGAAAATGACAAACCATGAACTCAAAAAGCCGCATTTCACGTTTCATCGTCATTGAACGTGCTTCGAGAGTTTTTACGGCAATGTTTCACCACGTTTAGCTAGATTAGTGTGTTTCGATATCATGTGTAAGTTTTTAGAATTTTTGGATATCGTTTAGTACTTTTAGTTCTGGTTTTAAGTTTACTACACACCTGTCGCGGGCACAACCATCTGTAGCGGGCATACAGTGTATCGCGGACGCGACGTCCATTTGTCGCGGGCGCGGCGGTGATATTCCAAAAATTCCAGATTTTAATGGTGTCGCGGGCGCGATAGGCCTGGTCGCGGCCACGACGGATCTCAGATGCAAAATAATGAGTTTCAGTCGTCGGATCGATCTGGTTGCAAGTCTTCGCCTATAAATACTCCTCCTAGGATTATTCCAAGCAGAGTACAGAAGGGGAGACGCCCAGGGAGGCAGAGACGATCGAGAGGACGAGAGACGCAAGAAAGACGGGTTTTGGAGAAGGAATTGACGAAGTCTTGATCCGCAACACATAGGAACCCATTGGACTTTGATTTGGAACGCTACGTGCACTGTATAACTCTTGTTCTTTAGTTGTCAAACTGATCAGAATGATTG
>JAOVYX010003050.1:0-11252 GCA_035668315.1 Drosera spatulata
CCTGGAGACAACGGCCTTGGCATTCCAAACTAGATGCCTTGGGTGTAATGTTTCAAGCCTAGCAAAACTCTCTCAACAGTTACAAGGACAGTGGACGGAATATTAGCATAAACTATTGGCACCAGAGTTCTCCAACGAGAGGTTATCTAATACCCTGTCCCAGCCAATTACTCTGTGATGTTTGACACCAAAGTCACCATAATCAAAGAGAAAGACGAGTCTATGTGAGTATGGATCATAGGCAGAATGAGATTGTACATAACGTGTGAAAAATTCCAGGAGATTCCACACTATAGATTTCTGTCATCGTTATAGAAATCTATATATGACGTTTGAGCGCATGGCATCGTTCGATCCCCATTTAAGATCAAGTATCAGGGGCTGGTTTAGCATATCTTTCCGAATACGTCTGAAAGTTAAAGCGACGTATTATTAACTAGTCGTTTCGAGAAAAGGTCTTCTGTGAATCTGTGCCATTGATCTGCGAGACCACTGCCACACTGTAGATTGGTACCCAAAGGCCAAAGCCATCACCCACAGCTTTTGAGCATCCAAAATATTATTGCTGCATAAAGAGTCTATAAATCAAAGTTAGCTAGCCGTCTTGTAGATGCAACCCGTGATACGTGGACAACACAGCTTTAATGCATGTAGGCCAGCTCTGTGTACCACTCTAAACACAAGAATCAATGACACGAAAATAAATCCTACCTCAAGTACAATAAATAAATTATGAACAAATCCGATCGTAATAGATAAATATTTTAAATAAGGATGAAAATAATCGTAGACGTATCGCTATCGTCATGATGCGTAGGGGAAATTACTTACGACGAATACATAATTAAATTGATTAGATCTATAAATCTGAATCACGAACAAATAATATTAACAGGCTTCGTTTTCCTAATGTCAACATAATGTCTGTTGACAGCTGGTGTAGTTGAGTCAGCATATGACACAATTAATTAGGGTTAGAAAAGGTGAACTAGTTGATATATATAAAGATGTAGTAATTATTGAGTATTCTCATCACGGGACAATAAATATCTATCCAACCCATACTAACTGGTCCCACATTAGACTAAATAACAATCTCATTTATTAGACCAACTAATTAATCCGACAATAATTAATATAATCCACATATGAAGATTTAAAAATTAAATCTAACACAAGTAGCTAGCAACATATTCCTATTTGTAATATACCTGCGGTATTATCCCTCCATGTTTGGAGCTGCTCTTTTATAAGAGTCTGCTTGTGGTAAATGATCTTCCCGACTCCTGAGCGATAGTTCACAAAATATTTGCTATGACATTTTTTCATGCTTGAACAAATTTATTTTCGGTGTATCAATATTACAATGAAAACATGATTACTTGAACCGAAGTTGGTTTTGACTACTAACAAGGAGAAGCTCCATGAAGGACCTAAGAGTCCGTTGTTTGTGCTGCAAGAGACATGTCATTGGGTGTTCTATAATATCAATGTTGGTTACTGCTAGCAGCATTGATTTTCCTTTACTGTAAGTGTACTTGCGGATAGAGTAATGTCTCATTTTTACTTAAAAAAATATATGAAAATGATCAAACAGAGCCAAAAGTTTCTTTTGGTGTAACAGACAGAGCCAGTTGAATTCATAAAATTCAGCATAGATCAAAAAATGAAACAGAGCTAAATTGAAAAAAGTCAGCAGGAAGTTGAGGCTGTATCAATAGTTATTGCACATCACGGCATTATGTTGAAGAAAATGACCCTTTAACCAGAAACCAAGAAGAGGAACAACATAACTCACGAGAGGAAAGCACCCTATTCCTATATTTGCAGCAATAACAAACACCAAGGAACAACAGAGCACCAGTATAGCCGGGGAGCAGCAGCGGTGCCAGAAACCAAACTATGGTGGGCTCTAACGGGAACCAGTCGGAGGATTCGCAGGAACAGCATAAGATTTGTCTTATGAGAACCTTGGTTGAAAGTCATGATCCCTCTGCCAAGGTCATCTCTCACTTATCCTTGTGCATTTTACCTCCTCCATCCATCCACTTACTACCTATCTATATGTTTGTTTCTCATGAAAGTGAATGGTCTCAGCAATAGAATGCTTGGGAAGCGTGGCAGCTATTGTTCTGAAGATATGACTCTGCTAAGTAGTACTAAAACAAAGATTAAAAGACAACACAACTAGTTAAATATAAGTAACACCTTTTACCACACTTCTCATAGCATGATAATATGTCTCTTCATAGCAGGCCTTGGATGACCTGACGATCAGAAGATTTCTGAGGGCACGTGAATTAGATATCGAGAAAGGCAGTGCGATGCTGTTGAAGTCCTTGAAGTGGAGGAGAGAGTTTGTGCCAAAGGGCTTCATTTCTGAAGCAGAAATCCCAAACGAACTTGAACAGAATAAGGTGCTCATGCAGGGTTTTGACAGGAAAGGATGCCCCATAGTTGTTGTCTTGGGGCGTAACCATTTCCAGAGTAAATTACCAGACGGCATAGATGAGCTCAAGCGTATGTTTCCCATCAATTAAATTAGTTATACTACCTCAGTACTGATCTCTATAGTTAAAATTGAGATTCAAAACTAAGCTGTTTCATGTTCCTGATCTCTATTTTCCCCTAATGGCTGTAGGTCTGGTCGTCTATTCTTTTGACAAAGTATGCTCGAGGTACTACTAAAATTCCTCGATTCACCATGATCATATATTCTAGAAGCATGAAAATACTAGCAGAAACCAGATCATAACACTGGGGAAATGGGTCTTTTGATCTTATGCAAACTAGATTACCAGTCGGAGAAGAGAAGTTTGTGGGAATAGCAGACCTTGAAGGATGGGGATATGCCAACAGCGACATTCGTGGATACCTTGGGGCTCTTTCAATTTTGCAGGTATTCTTTGCTCATCCCCTATTTGTTCATGCTTTTTATCTCTCTCCATTCAAAATCACTTGGAGACTGGTGCTATGCATGGAGAAGAAAAAATGAATATCAGTTGAATATATTCCAACATACACTTGAACTATTGCATAAAAGCTTATGGGATAACATTTTCCTACCAACACAATCATACAGCCAAACTCACCACCCATCTTGTCGCTCTATACCCCTCTCGCAAGTATAATTATTTTCTTAACCAATTTCCTTGGAGCGAAACTGGTGCAGTTTTGCTTCACAGATGACTTGTGGCTAGAAGAGCAGATGGTAAACCAATTAAAAATTGTTTAAACAAGTGGTTAGCCATTTTGCACAATGCTAGAAAGCACTACATACCCTCCATAGATAGCATCACCAGAGAAAATCAGCTAGACTTTTATATTAGGCATGAGGATTGCAAATGACGGCCTCTGAGTGTATTGGATTAAATTACAAGATCGTTATCAGTTAAAATTATGGTGGATCATGAATGAAGTTGAAAGATAACATAGATACTTTCGTTTTGTCTTGGGATGAATAGCCATTCGCCCTTATTGCTTGGGATGCAGTTTGCAAAACCTTAGAAGGATGGAGGTTGTCGATCTTCAAAATCTAGAAGAAAAGGAAGACAGACTTGGCTTTATACAGCAAATTTGAATCTGATCAGTTTATATTCTATGCAGGATTGCTACCCTGAAAGGCTGAGAAAGATTTTCTTAGTGCATGTGCCACGAATATTTATGACCGTCTGGAAGATTATCTACCCCTTCATTGACAACAGAACCAGGGAAAAGGTTTGTCCTAATTTTGGAATTCATGCATGCAGCAAAAAGAAACTAAGCAAGCAACAAGCACGATCACTACATCAATGTATCGATTTAGTAACTTACATGGCATCATCCTTTTTGCGGCATTTTTTTTTGGGCAGATTGTATTTGTAGAGAACAAGATGCTTAAAGCCACATTGCTTCAAGAGATGGAGGAAAACCAGATGCCTGAAATATACGGAGGGAAACTACCATTACAACCAATACAGCAAAGTTAATATAATCTGAGAATGATAGGACCTAAGGTCCTAAGGTTTTCCATCATTTCTGGAAGGAACAGTGTGATAAGAGGAACGTCAGTACGTAACAATAATGTATAAGTTGCAAGCTCCAAGTGGAGATGTAATAAGCAAACAGAAGAATATCCGTTCCGTGGAAGATATCCTCCTTGTTCATGTATATGTGAGACCAGACACATAACCAGTGTGCTAAAATCCATTTGGCGGGACTGACATTCCAAAGAACTCTCAATGATACAATACTTACCAATCTCTCAAATTCAACCTCCAATACTGACTAGTTTCCTGTCAGGGATAGTTGCTATTAAGGAAATGAAATGACAAAGCTATGTCTGTTGAAATCGTTGTGAAGGAGTTAGGAGAACAAAGAAGTTCGACGAGAAGACAGGCATAGGAAAACATACAAAGCGCCCGGATGCAAGTCTGTGCCATGTCCGAGGGCAGGCTGGCTCGTCTAGTAGACAACCAAGAAGTTTTGTATTGCGTGGATCTGTTGATAGGGGGACGATAGTTTTGGATCGTTGCGAGATCGATTCAGTTTTGGTACGAGATTGTGTTTATATCTTCTAATTTATGAGTCTATAAATAGTCATATATCAGATTTAGTTAAAATGGATTTAAAAGAGGGTTGTCAAAGAGATTGTGAGAGACTTTCTCTAGAGTTTGAGCGAAACACAAGAGAGATTAAGAGATAGAGAGAGACGATCGTTCTAATCGTGTGACTCGATTAGTGATTGTTTCTTGTGGGTTTTTTTTCTCCCAATGATCACGTTTTTTTCACATTAAATCTTGTGTGTTGTTGTTTTATTTCTTATTCGTGTTGATCGTTGTTTGATTATGGTATTCGCATCCATTAGATTCTCGAGTTGAATTCGTATTGAATTCATAACAATGTCAATCAAGAGAACTGGGCACCAATTATGGTATTTTTTTATTTTAATTTTTTTTGAAAAGGATTTGAGGTTGATTTTGATAACTAACAACGAGGAGAAGAGCCATGTAGGCACTAATTGGTGAACTGGCCCTGGTCTACTGGTCTACTGCATAAATATAGAGGAAACTCGATGTTCAAGATGAAAAAGGAAAAAAACCTTGGATTTTGAAGAATTGCTTGATCATAAAGCTCTAGGAAAAACAACTGGTTTAGGCTAGTTGAAACTAGTTGGATGCATGAATTACTACACATGTACTTGTGAATAGACACTGGTTTAATCGAAAATAGAACACAATGAAAACGATACTGAAATTCAGCATGAAAACATAAAATGAAACAGAGATAAAGGCATACACTAACATCAAACCTACGCGTAGCCTAGCTAAAAGTCACCAGTTCAGTTGTCCTGAGTTGAATAAAGGCAGCAGGAAGTTGAGGCACATCACAGCTTTATGATGAAGAAAACGACCTTTTAACAAGAAACCAAGCAGAGGAACTCTATAACTCACGAGAGAGAAAGTAGAGGAGCATTCTATTCCTATTTTTTGCAGCTTAAATAAACACAAAGGAACAGCAGCATTATAAGCCGACGAGATAAACAAGAAGAGATAAACAAAAGAAAAAAAGAAGGAGAGTTTGAGGAGAAGATAGGGTTACAAGACGACGAGGATCCTTCATCATTAATAAGAGGATGACTTGGAGACGTTGCTCATTGTCACTTAAGGACAAGGCTGAGTATGTGAAGAACTGTGATAAAAGATAACGTTTGGATTCATTGTGTGTGACGATGCGTATTATTATACCGTTAATATAGTAATATGCATTGGAATCTTTGGACATAATTACTAAATGTGAGTGATATAAAATATTGTCTATAACTGCTGTGTGTCGTAATAAGATGATATGCTTGTTTGTGTTATGTCTTGATTATAGATATAAAGAGGATGAGTGAGTAAAAAGAATGTAAATCCATAATTGATGAGATAACTCTGTGATATAAAACACGAAGAGCGTTGTGTCTGTCGTACGTGTTATACAGTGACTTGGTGGTGACATTCTTTCATCGACCTTGTGAGGTCGTTTTGATATGAGGGTATCTCACTGTAGGAGACCCTGTGCTCCAGTTTGGCTGATCCCCTTTCGCGGATATCCCTTTTGCTAAAGGTGAAGAGAGTTTACTTATGAAATTGAATAAGTCTCGCAAAGGACACAATTATAACATTGAGGGTATCTATTGTCTGTCGTCTCTGTGTGACTGACATGATGATAAATATAACAATGTTTTGAATGAACTGTTGAGTGCAGTAATGCGTGAAACTTGGACTGAGGACCTGTTGTGTTATAGTGTCATTGTCTCAGTTTGTTTGATATGAAGGTCTTGATTGTCATACCATAAAGGGTATGATGGTAGTAATAACGTTGATAATGTCTGGAGTGTCGATGGACGTGTAGTTTCGAGCGTTGTTACGTGATGATTAGTGTGCTTATATGACTAGGATGAATTACTGATATTCTTGTGATGATAATTGTGAATGTCAGATTGACATGATAATTGCAGAGTGCTGGAACAAAGGATCCAAATAATCATTTCCATTTGTTTATTATGTTCTTCTCTCGCGTAACCCCTATTAAGGGGGTCGACACGTTATTGAGCTCCTATAGCTCATGGTTACTATTTTTCTGTGTCTTTCTTCTTCTCTTTGTTACAGGAGCAAGACTTGAAGGAGAAGTGTGACCTAAGATATGATGCTAGATGTAGCTTATGTATGAAAAGTATTCTGATCTTAGAAAGAGATGTAAATTCGGCTATAAAGGTGATATTTTGAGTTATTATTAAGTGCATCAAAAATTTTTAAAACTAATGATATATTGGTGAACTTAACTTAATTCTTCTGACAAAGTCAAAAAGTATAGTTTTTGCCTAGATGAGGCATTGGGCCCAGCGACAGTGATGGTATATGTATCGTTAATAAGTAATGAAAAGTCGGACGTTATAGATTGATATCAGAGTCAAAGGTTTAAGATAGGAATTAAGTTGAATCACAATACACGTCCATCGACACTATATGGAATAAGTTAAGCACGATACAGATACATGGAATACAAGATGAGTATGATATCATGAGTTGTGTTGGATTGAACTCATATGTTGTTTGCTTAATTGGAATTGAAACAGCACTTGTGCAAAAATAAGACCAGACAAGAACAAAATCTTGACATTTTGAGGATATGTTTGGAATGATAAAGGCACTAAGATGTGGTAAAATGATATTGAAAGGATATATATGATGTTATAAATATGTCAGTAGAAAATAGGAGTGAGGTGTCTATCTGGGTGGTAACTGTTGTATGAGCGTCTTGTTTGGTATCGCTACTATGTGTGGTTTGGGATAGAATTTAGGAATAATTAAAAAAATATTTCTATAATACAATAGGATTGTAACATGCATTGAGTACAGTACGAGAGGAATGAGTCAAATGGGTTGAGTAAAAAAGTGAGATTTACTCTCTGAGATGAGTAATAACTTGATCATGAAGGATGGGAAGACAAATACATGATTTGATATATGTGAGAAATCTTTCTCAAGTATGAGAAGGTAATATACTTGATGTTGGAAGTTTAAATGATATATGTGATCTTCTTTGCCGTCAAAAGAATAGCAATACTTGCTTAGTGAAAAAAGATGCTAACATGACTAGACATAGATGTTTCCAATATGATATAACACATAAATACTTTTTCATGAATAAAGTGAGGAAAATATATAGCAATGTGAACTATGATAGTAGAAAGAGTATGAAAAAAATATTTAATTTTTATTAGTCCCAGAGAAGTATAACTTTGTGAGACGAACTATAAAGTGTTCGATTGAAGAGGATGAATAGATATGTAGGATAATTGTTATGTATTTGAACATACCAAATATTAATAAATACATAAAGTTTGAGGTGGAGAATGGGAACATATTGCTCATGAGGTGGACATGTTATTTGCATAAAATTTCTTGATGTTCAATAATTGAGATGGACAATAGACCTACGGATTGAGGCAAAATGAGAATTATGTGGGTTGTCTTCCTTATTTAGAACATCTCTATGCAATGAAATGCTTTGTTATACCTAATACATGACAAAGTGATCATAGTCAACGATTTCATATTTTGATCAATACTGAGATAAAGGATTAATGGGAATGGAAGAACAAATTGAAAACAACTAATGCTAAGTTAGTTACTCTCCTTGGGTTAAACATTAAACTCTCCTTTAGTTACATCTAAGAGATGTATTTTGGAATAAAGGTTCATCGAATATCATAAGAATACTTCAAGTAGGAGTTAAAAGGCTGCTTATTGAGCATTGGAAATATTACTGGATGAACTATAAGAGACATCAGTCTAAGTACATGTTCTGTATGAATCCATGTATTGATGATCCAAGAACAAGAAAATACAATGCGATTTGGGATTCACAGTTATGTATCAATTCGAGATTTAACGTTTGTCCAAGTTATGACTTTGTGATTAGAGATCATATAGAATCAATTTGAAAACAGAACTTAAGGATATATACTGGTGAAGATTTGATATGTTTTCAAATCTCAGATTTTGATTATTGAAATGAAGAGACTTATATCAAATTCTGGAATATAAGAAAGGGTAAAATATGAGATAAGCTAGTGTTATGTTAACTACTCCTGGAAAGTATACTGATGTGTGAAATTTAAACTCTCAATGACAATTTGTTATTGAAGATATATAAGAAGTTATATTGTTTATCTCATATGAGCTTCTAGAAAATCATGGAGTACAAACTCTCTCCCAGGATTTGACAGAACTCGACTGACAACATCAACTATGTGATCTATGTCAGGTCTAGTGCATATCATGGCATACATTAAGCTTTCAACCGTTGAAGCATAGGAAACTCTAGACATATCTTGTCTCTCTTCATCTGTAGACGGACTCTGTGCACTACTCAAAAGATTTACTGAGTTGCTTCTTCAAACTGTCAATTCTAGAAGCATTCCTGTCAATAATTAACATGTTATCCATATATAAAAGAAGGATAATAAAATCACCATCAGAGAATTTCTGCACAAAAACATAATGATCAGACTTAGTCTTCTGGTAGCCTTGCTCCCCCATAATTGAGTTAAACTTTTTGTAACATTGTCTCGGTGCCTGTTTCAAACCATATAAACTTTTTCAAAATCTGTAAACGTGATCCTCTTTTCCTTTGACAATGAAACCCTCTGACTGCTCCATATAAATCTCTTTCTCTAAGTTTCCGTATAGGAAGGCCGTCTTGACATCCATCTGTTCAATCTCCAAGTCTAGGCTTGCAGTCAAGCCTAAAACAACACGAATAAATGACATTTTCACAACAAGGAAAAAATTTTCATCAAAATTAATGCTCTTTCTCTGACTAAATCCCTTAACAACCAATCTAGCTTTATAACGGGGTTGTGAAGTAAGTTCATATTGCTTCAACCTACATATCCATTTCTTCTTTAAAGCTCTTTTACCTTTTGGTAACCTACTCAAAGGTATGATTCTCATGAAGTGACTGCATCTCATCCTGCATAGCTTCAAACCATTGATTTTTATACTCGTCTTCCATAACTTTTGCAAAGCTCTCTGGTTCACCTGTATCAATCACACAAACATACTGATCTGGAGGATACCTAGTAGAAGGTTGTCGTTCTCTACTTGATTTATGAGACCCGTCATTTTCTGCATCAATTGATGGAACCGCGGCTCAGGAATTGCAACCTCTGCCTCAGGAATTATGTCCCCTATCACAACTGGATCTGGGGCCTATCCTATCTCTGGATAAAATACATCCTGATGTTCCTCCTTAACCTGTGTAGGAACATATATATCAGAAATCGGATCCAAATCAAGCAAATCTCACTAACCTGTGGCGCTGAAATCTCTGATTTCTCAATGCCCGTGATTGTTTGATCTTCCATAAACACAGCATCTCAACTTCTTACAAGTTTCTTTTCAACTGGATCATAAAACTTGTAACCAAAATCATCTTGACCATAACCAATGAAAATACACTATCGTGATTTCACATGTAGTTTGGATCTCATCTTTGGATATATGCACAAAGACCTTGCATCCAAAGACGCACAAGTGATCATAATAAACATCTTGACCTGTCCAAACTTTGTCATGAACTTCAAGATCTAAAGGAACACATGGAGTGAGATTTAAAATATGTACAATTATATTCAAAGCCTCACCCCAAAAAAATGTCGATAGTTGTGTTTGTGAAAGTAAGCATCTTATCCTTTTCGCTAATATTCTGTTCATTCTCTCAGCTATATCGTTCAATTAAGGTGTCTTCGCAGGAGTCTTTTGATGTCGAATACCCTGTTGCCTGTAATACTCATCAAAAGCATCCATATACTCTCCCCCGTTATCACTTCTGATGCATTTCAGCTTCTTTTATGTTTGTCTTTCAACTGAAGTCTGAAACTGTTTAAAAACATCTAACACTTGGTCTTTAAATTTCAAGGTGTAAACCCAAAACTTCCTTGAATAATCATCTATGAAGGTAACAAAGTAAAAAAATCCACCAAGTGTTCTAGTTTTCATAGGACCACAAACATCAGTATGCACCAAATCAAGAATACCTGGTTTTCATGAAGGAGGGGAACTTTTGAAAGCAACTCTGTTCTGCTTTCCTGCTAAGTAATGCAAACACTTCTTCAATGAAGAACTTTTCAACCCCTTGAGGATGTTCTTTCTGACCAAACTGTCAATCCCTTCTCATTAATGTGACTCAATCTCTTATGCCATAAATCAACTGTCTTTTCATCATCAACTGCATTGATCCTGTCAACAGACAACTTTGCAAGGATTATATATAAGGAAGAACATTTCTTGTTTCTACCCACAATCATAGAACCTTTTGTGAGTTTCCATTGACCTTCAATCTCTTATGCCCATAAACATTGTTTTTTTTTTTTCCCTAAAAAAAGAAATTGATAAAGGATATCTAGTGTTAGAAATGGTGTATTAAATATAGGGAAGTAAGGTAGGTATTGCTGACAAGCCAGGTATCAAAACCCCACCCATTGATTTCAATAGTACTATAAGGTGATTGGTGATATGCGTTGTCATGTGCAGTGTGGATCTCAATTCGTGTATAAAAGGATCGTTGCTTTCTTTTCAATGTATTACGAAGATTTTCCTCAAGTGAATAAAATTATGTGTGCATTGACAAGAGGGGGGGGGGGGGAAGAAGTCTTTAAGTTAGCTAGATCAAGAGACAGAAGAACTAAGGATTTAGGTCAGGTAAAGTGTGTTAAGGACGAT
>JAOVYX010003051.1:0-11252 GCA_035668315.1 Drosera spatulata
AAAGATGGTAGAGGCACGGTGTTTTGAGGGCAAAACAAGGACCGTTCCTATCTGCAGTTTGTATAATCTGAACTTTTCTTGTTTTAGCAAGTGCATGCCTCTTTCGGTAGGATAACCTTATCTAGAGTAAGGATTGAAGGAAAAAGTGTGGAATGTTTTTTTATTGCTCATACCTCCTTTTGACTAGTCGTGTTGGGATCCTGAATTAGAGGATACAGTTATGTATTTATCATTGTGCTTGCTTCTTTGCATTTTTCTACACTCTTTTTCTGCGTAGAATATGTATCCTGCACTTGACAGATTAAATACTCAGCATGTTGGTGTAAAGTTCCTTGTATAGGGAACTGGGAGAAGTTGTATATTTATTCACTTAAATATTTAGTCAAATTGCTATTCTTCAATTTTCTATGACCAGTTTGATTTCCGGTGATATCATACTTTCTTGCTAAATTCCTGTTTTACTAGAGAAATCAAATTCATCTAAAGAAATTCAGCTTGTGCTTGTTTGATTTTCTGCTACAATTCTTGAATAGAATTTCTTTTTAAGTTCTGCCCACCGTTTATAGTTTGAAAGTTTTGCAAATTTATGGCATCTACTTGATGTGTTGCAGGTATATTGAGTTTTATGATGTGATGTCTGTACCAATGGCAATAGCTCTCACCGGCCAACAACTACTTGGACAGCAAGTTATGGTTAAACCATCGGAGGCTGAAAAAAATCTTGTTGCATCTACTTCAGGTGGGAGCTCAAGCGTTACTGGACCATACGGACCCACAGAAAGGAAATTGTATGTTGGAAACTTGCACTTCAGCACAACTGAGCAGATTCTGCGGCAGGTAAATCTGAGGTGGCTTGCCTTTTCATTCTTATATGAGATCATTTTCTTAGAAGCAGACTGCATATGCCCTTCTGCCAGTAGCCTTTTAGTTCCATCTGGTTATTTGCTACATTTATTTGAAAGAAACCCTTTTGTATCCCACTGCCTTGAAGGACTCTGTGGTTTAATCATCCCTGCTGTTAGTTGTGGTTATACAAGTATGTGTTATAAGTGAGCTACTGTTTCATTTTGTGGGAATATTTCAATCTGGCTTATACAGTTCGCGGTGGGCTAAACTTATGACGCCTTTTAGGTTAACCCTACATTTTGAAACGTATTTATTTAACAATATTGAATTGTTATCCAATAGTTTATAATTACAAAGTAAGTACTGGACAAGTATTGCAATCTTATTCTAGTCTATGAGCTTGGCGACTGAACCCCTTTTTATAGCACCCTTTGCCCATGTAGCTCCTTAGCACCTTGGTGTTATTCCTTCCGTAAATCTGTGGTGCACCTTTCTTAGGGTTTGAAAGGATTGTTGTTTTGGTGAACCTGTGATTGTGCTTTTTGGTATTTTACTTTGCAATGCATGATTTGCCAGTCTAAGCTGGTTTGAGAGTACAGTTGACCTTAATATTGTACTCAGAGTCATGAATATAATTGTCAAAAACTGGAGGGGTGTCATGTCACGTCACATAAAGTTCATTGAAATTTAGGCCACACTCCGCATGCAAGCCTTGTAGGTGTGGTGATAGTTCTCCATCGTAATAATCATGATGTGCAACTTTTTTTTCTTTGTTTTGCACTGTTCACTTGAATACAGTTTTGCATTGAGAGATGATGTTCAAGATTTTTCGTTTGCTTAAATTTGCTAACTGATTGTGTTCTCAGCTTGCTCATATTGTAATGCTAATTATTTTGCTTTCTCAATTTTCCAGATCTTGTCAATTATGGTTGTGGTTATACGCATATCGATTTTGGGGTCAACCAGGTTGAAAACAATTGTCTTCCAATCTTATGCTGCATTTTATTGCCTTTAAGATAGTACAACACTGTTCTGATCATAACGTTGTCTCTCTTTGTGGGAGCTGGTTAATGCTTAGTGTTAACTACCCTTAGAAATCTGCTCTACCTTTATGTGATTCTGATGTGTTTTTTGTTTTTGTTTTTGTTTTTTTGTTTTGTTTTGTTTTGTTTTGTTTTGTTTTGTTTTTTTTTTTTTTTTTTTGCTGTTGTGGTAGATTAGAGTGAGGCATGCCACGAGAAAATTGGGGGAGTTCATCTTGAATAAAAAACATCTTTTCCTTTATTTTGCTAAGGGGAGAGCTTAAAAGCTGACATATCTCGTAACCCAAGAAAAGCTGGCATACGTTCACTCTCCAAACGATAACCTTATGTTTATCCCTAATAGATAAATTTGATAGGAGAGTTCTTGCATGTGTGATCCTGATGGTTTGATGCCTCTTGCATTTCTTTTGTCTACTATTTTCTTATTTTGACCTGTTGACACATCTAGTCCTATTCTCTTCTGTGGTTTATCAGATTTTCGAGCCGTTTGGTCCTTTGGAGCTTGTGCAGTTGCCTCTTGATGAAACTGGGCAGTGTAAAGGATATGGATTTATACAGGTCAGTGAACTCTCTGCTTATCCTATAATATCTTTTTATTTTTCAAAATGATTTTACCTGTAATGATGTGCGAGTTCTTGCAGTTTGCTCAAACGGAACACGCAAAGGCTGCACAAGTTTTGAACGGGCAGCTTGAGTATGCAGGTCGATTTATCAAGGTAGCAAAATGCCACCGCTTATTTATATTTTTTGCTCTTCTTGGAAACTTGATTAAACCCTACAGTCAGAATTATCTCTCTTTCTTGAGATTTCTCATAATCAAACTTTGATGTGCCATAATGTTTTGTCATGATTACATTTATTTTGGCAGGTTTCATCTGTCACTGATCATGTGGGGACACAAGATAATACTGGAACCAATGCTGCTGACTTCGATGATGATGAAGGCGGGGGTTTGGTGAGTCTTGTTCTGTCGCTTATCTCATGTGAATTATAGTGGATCTGAGTTCATAAATTCTGGCGTTCAGTTTGGTTGATTGAATGCAGTTCCTACTTGCATACTAGTGGTTTCATTTCCTTTTATGCTCTGCGCTTTAAGCACTTTCTTCATGAAAAGAAAATCTTGTTCTTTATAGCTGGAATTAAGAATACGTCTTCTTATAGTGCTTACTAATACTTTTCTTGTAGGCTTTGAGTGCTCAATCAAGAGCAATGTTGATGCAAAAGCTAGACCGTACGGGCACAGCTTCCAGGTCAGTACCTCCTACTTAGTGTATGGCATTTCATTTTGTCGTTTCTTTCTCTGACATGTTATCATTCCCTGCAGTATCGTTGCATCTCTTGGAGCACCTACACTGAACGGGTCAGCTCCTATCCAGCACCCTATTGCACTGCCTATCGGCGGGCAAGGTGCTATCGCTGCTGCTCTTCATCCACTGGGTCTTTCTGCTCCCATACATGAGCCTATTGTGACCCCAAGTGAGTGTTTGTTGCTGAAAAATCTGTTTGACCCAGCAGCTGAGGTATGTAAAATTTGCATCCCCTTCGAGTCTCTCTTTGTCTCTTGTTGCTTGTGCGTGTAGTAGTGTTGTAGACTTATCTATTGACCCATATTGCAGACCGAGCCCGATTTTGATCTTGACATCAAAGAAGATGTATATGACGAATGCTCAAAGTTCGGCCAAGTTAGACACATGTATGTTGACAGGTATGCTCTTGCGCTCCCATAATAGAGAAATATTGTGATCGTTCAATAGAATTTTCTATAGTAGGCTATGTTGTTCCACTATGGTCCTGTAGGAAGAAAAGCACCTCGTGCTTCATACTTGGCCAATTTTCTTACAAGGTTTTTATTAATGCCCTTTCCTAACGCTGTTACAGGAATAGTGCCGGCCATGTATATCTGTGTTTTGAAAGCAAGGAAGCAGCAATCAGTGCTCAGAAAGGAATGCACATGAGGTGGTTTGCTCGGAGACTAATCTCGGCTGTCTTCATGGTAATTACAGTTAAACTAGCTGTCAAATCTGTTTCAATTATCTATTTGCCCAATCAATAGACCATGTTTCACCATCTTGGTCGCTAGTCGAGTTCCTTTATCCTGAAGTTTGTGCATAATGTAGAATCACTCTGGATTGCATGTGGACTACTAAATCCATCTTCCTAGGATAATCTTAATTATGATTGATTGTCGACGAAACTCAAGAGACTCCATAACTATTTGTATTTTGGTTTTGCAATCTAGAGTTTCAATGCATCTTCTTCTGTAAAGTTCATCTCTTAGATATTGCCTCCGGCATATTTTTAGTTGCCGTCGGATGTGCGTGATGATTCGTTTTGATTTTTCGCAGCCACCTCAAGATTATGAGACCAAGTTCAGAGACGGCACTTGAGCTTTATAACTCGGCTGACCGGCACCAGGTGTTGGTATGGGAAATGTGATCCCAGCTGTGCGACTTTGACATTGGCTCATTGCTCATATTTTTATGTTCGTCGTGGATTCGAATTCTCAGACTACAATGCAGTATTGTTAAATTACCGATTGGATTTGTGGCTCGAGTAATTTAGGTTGTCCATGGATTTAGTATGACTGTAATACTATTATTTGTTATGTTCTAGGCACCGGGGTTTTTGCGACAAAATGTTTTCTTGGTGAAGTTATTGTTGCAGCTCCTGTGTTGTGTCTGTTGTGTTACTATCGCTTAAAAAATTAACATAAACAATAAAGAATAAGCTGAGTTTCTCAAATCCTAAAGAACAAAAAGTCCCGTCTTGAGATCTATAATCACTAACGAGTCCGAATTTCTACTTGACTAACTAATAAAGATCAAAGTATGATCTTTGATTCATCACATACCCATTTTTCCACCTGCGCTCCTCATCACAACCGTACAAGAGCTAGACAGCTCATCTCAGCCGTGCAAAAACCCACAACAGAATCTTGCAACAACCATCGTCATCGACGGCCCACACCATACGCCTCCCCGCGCGAGTTCATTTCCCGCGCTCTCCCCCTCTTCTTCATCTTCCAACAACCTCCTCACATCATCACCACTTCATTCCTCTCCAAACAACAACAACAACCGCTTCTCTCTCTCTCTCTCTCTCTCTCTCTCTCTCCAGCATGGCTACCTCCGCCACCCTCCACATCCTCCTTCTCACCCTCTCCCTCACCATCCTCCCGCTCTCCGTCACCGCCGTCCCTTCTCTTCAACTCGACGCTGCCCTCACCGCGCTCCGCCTCCGCGGCTACTCCCTCTTCTGCAACTCCATCTCCGTCTCCGACCTCCGCCCTCTCATCCTCTCCCTCCCCAACTTCACCCTCCTCTCTCCCCCCGACCCCTCCCTCTTCTCCCTCGACCTCTCCTCCGACGCCACCTCCTACCTCTCCTCCCTCCGCTTCCACCTCCTCAATGGAAGACTAACTGCCGCTGATCTGAGGGCCGTTTCGGTGTCTGATTCACCGTATGTGGAGTCTCTGGTGCCGGATCATGTGCTTTTTGTGGGGAGGCGAGGGAGGGGAGGGGGCGGGACAGAGGAGGAGTATGTAGCGGTGGATGGAGTTAGGGTTTCGAATCCGGATTTGTTTCTTGGCGAGAACGTTGCTGTTCATGGACTCGATGGCGCGCTGGCGGTGTCCGTTGTTGCGGTGCAGGTTCAGCCGCCGGTGAGTGTTGGTGGTCATGGAATGGGGTTTGTGGCTTCACCGGTTCGATCTGTGAGTCCTAGAGGGGACTCGATCTCGATGATCTCGCCGTTTCTTGCTCCGGTGAGTTCTCCGAGTTCGGATTCGTATCCATTTGCGGAGTCTCCGGTGGTTCTTACTCCCAGATCTAAGGCCAAGATCTTGCCTCCGGTCTCGGATCCAACGGTTTCGAGGAGTTTTCCGACTCCGGCGACATCAACGGCCAAGATCTCGCCGCCTCCGATCGCAAATCCGGCGAGATCGAGGAATGTTCCGACTCCGACAACATCAACGGCCAAGATCTTGCCGCCTCCTGCATCGGAGTCCGCGATCCCGAGGATCACTCCGCCTCCGGTGACCTCAACGGCCACGATCTCTCCGCCACACGCGGCATCGACGGCGACGATGTCACCGCCGTACGATCTGGCGAATATCTTGCCTCTCAATCGCCCCCTGATCTGGCCACAGATTCCGGACACGGAAAACCCTAGGTCGCCGCCGGCTGATTCTCGCGAGATCGGCTACGGATCGAGTGGAATTGGCCAAGAAGGTGAGGATCCTCGCCGGATCTATGGTGACAATGGTGGTGTGGTGGCTGGAACGACGAGTCCGTATCAGTTTGCGCCGCCGCAGTTCACTCGTCCTGCTGCTGTTGTGAACTCGCCGCCGGCGATCGAGGCGGAGGTGATGCCTGTGCCGGAGATCCCTGAGCAGCGGTTTAGTCCTCCGTGGAATTCTTGGACAGAGCTGATGAGAGAATTCGCGCCTTCGTCGCCGGTGGATGGTTCTGGTGTGAAGAGGTCGTCTGGTGTGGGGATGAAGGACAGTCTCGGGAAGCATGGGAAGGGAGGGAATCGTGGGGGAGTGGATGAGGATTACGGGTATGGAGGCGAGGATTTTGATCTGGCGGATGTGAATTCGATGCTTGATGGCTAGATTGGAGATGGATCGATGGATGCTGGCTTTGGTGAGTTCGTGTTCGTGAGTTTTTGTGGTTGATTGTGTAGTTGCTGCTGTAGACTGCATACTCATGATAGAAGCTGATATATACGTGTAGTGATCGATGTGTCGTTGGTGACATTGTGTTGGTGAGTTTTCGCGGTTGATTGTGCAGTTGCCGCTGTAGATTGCATACTATGCTGATAGCTAGAGGGTCATTGATGGCTGCTATCAGTGAGATACGTATAGTGCTCGGTGTAGTCTTTGGTGACATTGGGTTAGTTTTTACACTTGCTTGTATAGTTTCTGGCGCAGATTGCATACTTAATAGAGGAGGATCGATGAGTAGTGATTGATGCTTGCTGTTAGTGAGATACGTATAGTGTTCTTGTTCCATGAGTGAAGTAAATCTCTGGTTTGCTCACTGTACTGTAGATTCTGACTGGGATAAGGTGTAGTTGTATTCCTTTTGGCTCCGGGGATTGTCGCGCTGGTTGTTGACGAGTGAAATAAAACTTGATACAGTTTCAGATCTCACCGTGCTGCTTGTATTCCTTTTGTATGTCTTTTTCCTTGCGTTTCAGATTTCTTCCTTGTGTTCTATGTTAATACTCGCACTCATCTCTTGCGAGGACTACACGTCGTGTGCTTTTTCGTTATCAGCAACTGTGACTTGCATGGTGATCCTTGCCTAAAGTATTTGTGTTCGATGAGTGAGCTAACTCTGTTGTTTATTTGTAAGATGGAAGAAAATGGTAGTTACAGAGTATAGATTTCATTTCAATGGAGGGAAAACACCAGCATGGTCTTGGGATCAATTGAAATTTGAGGATTAATACAGTTTATGGATCTTTCATGTTGGCTAGTGATGAATGCTTGCTGTTAGTGAGATATGCATGGTGTTCTTGTCCCATGAATGAACTAGGAGTAAACTCTTGTTTGCCGAGTGAAGTTCTCACACTCTGACAGGAAATATAGATATAGTTGAACTTGGCTCCTGGGATTGTCATGTTGGTTGTGGATGTGTGAAATAAATCTAGACACAGATTCAGATTTCATCGTTTTAGTGTCCATGAGTGCAATGCTAAGACGCGCACTTCTATTGCTCAGATTAGACGCTGTGTGCTGTTTCAGTAGCAACCATGACTTGACATGATGATCATTTCTGTATTGCGTGTTAGTTTCAATAGAAAGTTTAGTCGATATGAACTGATCCTCGCCTGCTGTGAACCTGTAGTGTGTGTGCCCGATGAGTGTGATTAAATCTGTTGCTAGCTCTATGATGGAAGAAATTGCTGGTCACAATTATAAACTTCAGATTTAGAATGGAGAGAAAATGCCAGTAAGAACTTGAACCATTGATGATCATTGCCTTCATGAATAAGAATCTGTTTGGAATATCGATCTAAGGCTCTTTTGCATACAAGCTCTTTATTCATGTGAAATCATAGGAGATAACATAAATCTGGAAACTGCAAAACCAGCTCATACATAGTAGTTTATTCCAGTGTAACTAACAGTGATCATCACACCGATGATCACGAATACATAGAAACCCATATAGACTAGTTAGGACTAAGAACCGGGGAAGGCGCAGATAGTAGTTTATTCTAGTGTAACTAACAGTGATCATCACACCGATGATCACGAATACATTGAAACCCATATAGACTAGTTAGGACTAAGAACCGGGGAAGGCGCAGAGGTATCACCCTTGTCGACTTCAGCATCACAGTAGCCACGCAGTATGGCGCCCTCCTCAGAAGTGAACCCAAGGGAACTAAGCATAGCCGGCCAGCAGTTGTGTTGGATTATGTATATAGCCTTGCAGCAGTTGGGACCAAGCTGAGCCTCCCCGTTGTAGAAGAACTGGATGACCTCTCCCGTGCACGCTTGGAGCTGCAACAACGATCCCCAGCAATCCGTCGACCCCTCGTCCACCTTGAGCCGATCCTGTAGGGTGAGTGGTGAGTCAAGGGTGCGAGCCTGGAGGTTTGAGCTAAAGGCGAGTAACATGATCACAAACAATGTGATGATCAGGGTTGAGGTGAGGCATGGTTTGTGTGCCATGGCGACGCTGCTATAGTCGACACGGAGGGGTTCGTTGTGGTTGATGGAGATGGATTCGCCGAGTATGGCCATTTATATAAGAGAGCAATGAGCAATGTGCTTTGATGAGGGGAGGTGGAAGGATGCTAACTTGGCGAGGGGAGAAAAAGGAAGGTCTCCATGGAGTTTGCGGTTAAGCAGGGATTAATCATGATGTGTTACTGCTAATTAATCGTTCTTATGTTTTTAATCCTAGAAGTTGTACAAGCTCAATGACTTTTGTGCTGTTCATGACAATTACTAGTAGCATTGAATGACTTCCAAATGCAGGGCTGTAGTATGGATATTCTGGTATAGTCTTGCAAGTTTGTAAAGCTTTGACCGCTTTATAAGTCCGCTTTATTAAGTGTGACAGTTTTATAAGTATCTTTTCGCGCAAAATGAATCTAGTGGCTATTTTATTGGGAAATTCATCCAAAAAAAAACTGAAATATTATAATAATTTTGAGACGAAAAAAATATATGTCATATCATGATATTGGGACTTTTTTTCCCTAGAGGTTGAAAATTTTGGTTGTGCGTATTTGTCGTTAGAAAGTTTGACTCGCATCTAAAACATTATTTTTTTTAGAAATTATTATGAAATAATAATAATAGTTTAATTTATATATTTCAACATCGTGTCAATGACGTAATTTTGTTATGTCATTAATAAGAAAAACAATAACAATTGTTTAGATATTCCGTTACAGACAGGATTTGGGTAGGACAGGATAAATGCAATCTTATCCCTAATGTAAATAATGGAAAAAATATTTTCTAATGTCCTCAGAAAAAATACAAGAAATAAAACTCGTTAAATTACGTGCTTCATAGTGAAAAATAGAAAAATATTTTATTTATTTTGGAATGAAATATTGTTTGGGAAAGTTTTATTTCCTAATTTTAATATTTGATTTTTTCATAATATGTATTCGATTAAAGTACACAAGTTAAATTATCATTCACATCCGATGATAAATTTACAAAAAAATTATGTTTGATTATCGTACACGATGTAACATGGGTCAAAGTTTGCTTCAATAATAACAAAAGTCAAATCATTTCAATATGAGGAAGAGAATAAATATTTCAAATACTATTTTATCTCTTGTATTTCCTCTATTTTTACCAAATCAAAAAAAAAAAAAAGATATACTATAGTTTCTTATTACAAACATTTTCTAGTACTGCTATATGAAACCTTACATTAACCTCAATTGCTCCCCATATATTTTACAAAGAGTCTATTGTCCAATAAAAAAAATATTTTGATTAAATCATTAAAAATATACTAAAAATGATTTTATTTAGTTGATAAGAGGTCATCGGGGTGGTGATTGACATGATTAGACAAAGTCACAAAGGGGACGATGCATGTGTGGTGGTATCATTGGAATGGTGAAAAACATGATGATTATATATATAGAAGAGCCTTTGTAGCCATTGCCCGGCATTTGAAACAACACAACTAAAATACAGTGAAACATCATAACCGCACGTTTTTTTTAATATTGAAAATTTGCACTCTACAGTGACACATCATAGCTTGCGGCAACAGATTCAAACGAAATCCTTAAAACATGCTACGTGGTCTCCATGGGCTGGTGCATTAGCAGCCGCTAGCTTAGAAACCACATGCGCCACTTACAATGGTAGACCCCATTTAATTATTGCAATTAAACATGATTTTATTTGGTTGATAAGCGGTTTTGGGTGGTGATTGACACCGTTAGACAAAGTCACAAACGGGGCGATGCTTGTGTGGTGGTGTCCTTGGAACAGTGAAAACCATGATGATTACATTACAACATTAGATTGAACGATTCGAACAAGAACGAGCACCAACTAAGCATTTATCCTTCGATCCCAAACCACCACAAATCCTCTGAGATGCAGACAACAACGAACTCGAATCAGAAACCCTACCACTACCACCAACTTCTTTCTGATCTCACCAAGCGCCAGCGCTTTAAGAAGCCGATCGCGAAGATGCTCCATCAAACAAGCAAAGGATTCCGTGACCCAAGCCTCGTAGCTCCGCATCTCCATCAAGTGAGGACGACTACGGAAAGAATCCTCCTCAGCTTCACCATTATTGCTGTAGCGAAGAATGATGTTATTGGTGTAGTGTTTTTAAGTTCTCATCGCATTGAATTGGAAGTTTAAATGACACATTATTTTTGAATTAAAATATAAGATTATGGTATAAACAGTGGCATACGTCTCTTCCACAAAACGGTAAAAATAATAGGAGGGATAGATGAGGTCCCAGATTGCATGCTGTATAAGTTAAGACCCCTGGTGACATCCAGGAGATTATGGTTGTTCTTTGTTGATTCGGATTTGACTTTGATTTTTGCATCTGTGGATTTGTTCTTCGGTATGCATGTATGCCCTAACTTTGAGAAGGGGCGCTGTTAATCACCCCTCCTCAAACACCACCACCCCCCCCCCCCAATGGGCCTCACATCTTTTTTTCTTTTTTTTTTTCAATTTCTCAATTTATTCTTTTTTTATAATATTTAAAATCGTTTATAATTTTTAATATATATATCAAACATTAAAAATAAATATATGTTTGAATTCTACACATCAATATCTACAAAATAAGATCAATATTGAATATAAAAAAAATTCATTACATTATAAATAAA
>JAOVYX010003052.1:0-11250 GCA_035668315.1 Drosera spatulata
ACAGCAAGGTATCTCGAGACTTTCAGATTTATATAAGCAAAAAGATATTAACCTAAAATGATATTTTCTTAAAATATTAGTATTAGATCCAAACAAGGCTATAAATTTAATAATAAAATATCTTTAACCAAATAAATCAAGCTCTACATCTAACAATTCTCCTACTTGGAGACTGAATCGCAGGAACCACACTGCTTATTGAACGTAAACGCATCATCCAAAATTTCATTGTCACGACCACGCCTCACAACTGAACATGGAGACCAATTAAGGCCATAACAAACGTTAATTCTTCATCGATCATCGTCACATCTTCGACTGGCTTCTTTGTAATCCTCTTGGCCCTACAACGCTCACTACCTTCATGTTCTTCCTTCGCAATTTGAGTTGACTTCTTCCCAGCTAGTCGTAGGGTCACGCAACCACCTCTCCACCATCACTCATTCCCGTTCGACCCCTCCCAGTGAGGTAACCTAACCCCGTCCCGTTTCCATTCTTGTTTGGGATTAATTGGTAAGTTGGTTGTTTGTTGTGATTTTGTATGCAATGGTTGGCATGGGTGGGTCGATGTGTATATGGGAGATAAACCTTGGGTGATTTCGGTTCGATTCTTGTGGTGGGGAAGGTGTTGCGAGGCACTAATGGCTGATTTGTGATGAATTCATATAGATTCGAGCGTCGCATGTTTCATTTTAGTTGTTAAACTGATGTGGTGTTCGTGCGTGAACGATGCCGTGATGTTTGGGTGATTTAGCGGAAGGTGTCGAGTTCTTATGAGAACGAGAAGATTGGGTTCTCTCTAAACAATAGTTAGAACTTAATACTATGAATCGCCTTATGAGAATTCAACAATTATTTAAATTATAAGGGTTATAAGAACCAATCAATTTCGGTATATGAACTAAACAATACGCTGTGCCTGCTAGAGGGTTAAATCACACGCTGAAATGAGTTCCTGAGATCTAGATACGTTGGGTACTTGTGAGGGAGGGGGGAGTTTAGC
The DNA here is from genome assembly GCA_035668315.1 of Drosera spatulata. Lineage (NCBI taxonomy): Eukaryota > Viridiplantae > Streptophyta > Magnoliopsida > Caryophyllales > Droseraceae > Drosera > Drosera spatulata. The sequence continues at coordinate 1,004 of JAOVYX010003052.1, forward strand.
TTCGTCCTTTCTGTACGCACGGCACGATCGTCGAGTTTGTTGGGTAACTGCTTGCACGAACCCGATACTGGGCAGGATTGGGCCAACTCTGATAGATCGGATACAGGGGAAATGTTTGCAAGGAGCCATAAGGGTTGCTTGGCGGTTGTTTCAGGGACCCGTGATTGCGTTTCAAGGATTGACCTCCTTGGCAATTTCGGACACTGGAAAACTCGTCTACAGGAGCCAATCAATGGTTCGGCCTACGTGGGTCGCAGAGGATAAGAGAAGGAAGATCCTTATTAGATTATGTGGTCGAAGTTGGAAATGAGGGGAATCTTTACTGTTGCACATGCAACGGCTTCGTATGATCAATAAGGTACCATGATGGGATAGATCACTGTAGGAAGCAAGCAAAGAAAAATAAATAAAGTAATCGGTAAACAGGACAATTGGACACAAAGAACTGAATAAGTTGAATTTCACTTTAATAAAGGGGTTTTAATATACTTTCAGACGTAACATGCTATGTAACGTGCAAGTGCCATAGCATATGATATCCTACCCATGACAGTACCCGGGGTTCTACTGAGCGATTCCGTTGCTTGTTTTCTTATTCTCTTTTGTTTGTTTTCTTTCCTACCATTAGGTGTTTGCGAAGATGGCGAGGCTTCAAAGTAGTAACAATTGTCATGTCCTCTTACGTTCTTATAGATAAACCTTGTCACGAGAAATTGCGTTGCTATGGACTTCTGTTTGTAGCAGTAGTGACGTCACGTGTCAGTTAAGCTGAATAGTTTTTTGTAACGTTACAGTAATTGTTATAAATTTTTACAAAATGATTCAAACGGCTATTCATATAGTCAACCCTCAAAACCATACACACAAAATTCGAATTCTATGTCTTTAGAATGTTATAACAATGACGCATAGCCAACGTATTTTCCGTGAAGAGAATAGAATTCTTGAAACTGAAGTTGAAGCTATTAACCATGATTTGCGAAGTCCAATTGACCAACTTGATTTTGAACCTATTCTAGTAAAAACTTCAAATTTTAGTAATTCATTTAGTGAATATGAACAAATACAAGAGCAAACTTTATATTCATTATAAGAATTGACTAACTCGATTGCCTAAAGTTCAATTTATCAAATTGAAAGATGAGAAAATCAAGTCAATTTATAACCTTGAAAGATGAGAAAATCAAGTCAATCAACTCTCTTATGAAATTAGCAAATTGAAAACTCTTGTTTCCAATGAAATAATAAATGAATTTGATCATCTTGAAAACTCAAAAGAATTCATTTAAAGTGAAATGATGAAAAAAATATTGGAATTAGAGAAAACAAGATAATAAAATGACAAAACAAGATGAGTTGAAAGATGAAATCTTAGAGTTAGGATGTGACGAATTGAACGAAAAAGATTTTGAACTCGTCTATGATGAATTTGATGATGCAAACCTGAAAATGAATATTGATGAAACCTATTTTTATGGTCAATCTATTCCACTTGATGATTTAGTTAAATTGAAAAAAATGTTTGTATTCTTGTGATAATATTAAGCGACATGATTCTAAGTTAGAAATGTCTTATATTGAGAAGCAAGAGTCGTTGTTTGTTTTGAATGCTCCTATTAAAAAAATTCAAATTAATCAATCTCATTCTGATTTTTTCTTGAAAACCTTCTTGTTGTTGATGTTTTTCGTGGTCATAAGGATGATTTTGAAGTGTCATATTTTATCTTTCTTTTTTTTTTTTTTTTTTTGTAAGTATCAAAGTACCATAGAAATCTTATGTGGACATACGTGATAAATAATTTTGAGATAATTAAATTTTTTGAAAAATATCATACGTAAGAAAAAGAAGGTTTTCAACTTGTCTTTCGTAACATTTTAAAATAGCATTTAAGAGGCAACGAGGCTGGCGACGCGGATGGACAGGGGTTCGAGCTACTAGCGTGACCGGGGAGAGGGGTAAAGGATACAACGGGAGGTGGGTTTGGGTCCGGTGGTAGGTTTGGTGGTGACGGTGGAGGTGCTACGTGTGGTGGCGGTGGAGGTGTTTGGGTGGCTGATAAGGTGGAGAAGTTCGACAATAATTTGTTTATTTTCTTATATCAAAATAATTTTCACATAACCTATTGTTATTTATATTATTGCTCTGTTGAATATTCAATTTGGTAAGTTTATTGAATAGTCAATTTGGTAAGTTTTTTTGAGAATTATCAAGAGAATTGATAATTCATACAACCATAAGATTGATAATTAAAACCATGATAAAATCAATTTTAAATCAATTCAAAAGAGTAATCTCACCAAAAATACTTTTTTTTAGTTATTTCTATTTTTAAAACTAAAATCAAATAACAAAAATTAAATTAAATTAAAATACATAATTTTCAGAAAAATAATAGAACTTCGAGTGATTAAAAATAAAACAAAAATATTGGCACAACGTTACTATCACCGATAACAACGTCAAAATTTGATGTGTGTCATCGAAGACACGTCAAATTAGAACTTACAAGTACACACTTACACTCCATAATTATTAGTTAATGCAGTAGTGAGAATAAAAGTCGAATCCTTAAGGATCGTTGCTATATTATTTATCTTCTTCTTAGTCACGACAAAGGATTATTAACATTTAGGAAAATTTAAGTTTGAGGGAATTTCAAATTAAGTGAGTTAAAACCTAATTTAACAAAAGAAAACTAACTAAATTGCAATGAAAATTGAATTAGGTTGTAAACTATTGGAATGTAGCATATGAAACTTTCATAATTCTATCTAAACTTAGGGATTAATGATAGATCATAATTTAGATTCGTTTAATGATTGGTTTAATTGCGACATAAAAGTCTCCAGTATTACATTCTCTAGATTGTTGATTACAAATATATACATATATATATAATCAACCTAATCAATTAATCTAACATACCAAAAAAGAATGTATATATCAAAGTAAGAATTGAATTAAAGAAGAAACATATTAAACATGAATCTATAGTACAAGACATTTATATATTCATTCACATACTAATTAGTTCTAATCATGTTATGATTAAAAGAGAATGCATCAAATTTGATTAGTTGTTATTTAATATGATTGAAAAAGAGAACAATCATTAGGTAGATCAATTCATAACATAATTAAGATGATCAAACTAAACGACATTATGTATTAATCAGTGATAAAGTTCAAACCTTTAACACAAATCCTATATAAAACGAATCTGGTTTTAATTATTCATGCATGTAATCTCACAATCCTGTCAATTCAAATTTGAATCAAATTCAAACATTTTCAGTTTCATCATCCATTAAAACCCAAGCAAAACACCGGAAACAGAAACAAAATTTTCAAAGACTGAAGAATGAAGATATCAGCCCATTAACGCAATCCAATTATATCAATCAGCCCGGCCCAGGCCCAACAAAAACAGTCAGCCACTCATCAACGGCTCCATCACATACCATTTCAACTCTCCCCTCACATCTCACTATCCCACCATGACAACCCCACCTCCGGCCACCGGCAACCACCCTCCCGCCGCCGCCGCAGCCGTCGATTACCGCCCTCACTCCTCCGATTACGCTCCCTACCCAACCCTCAATCCCAACGACGTCGTTCCCCCCTCCGATCCTTTCCTCTCCAACCCTCCCTACTCTCTCCCCACCGGCACTCCCCCGCCTCCTCTACGCGCCGCCGGTGGAGGAGGAGCCACCTCGATGCCAGCGGAGTCGAATCCTTATGTGTCATCTGCTCCCGTGGCGCCTTCGAGCTCCAAGAGTGAGTGTGGATTGGATTTGTGGATTTGTTAGGGTTTGGATTGGTGGATCGAGGTGATGGATTGATTGTGATTGTGTGTGGTTGTGTGTGATTGTGTGTGATTGTGTAGATGCGATGGAATCGGTGAAAGGAGTGCTGGAGAAGTGGGGGAAGAAGGCGGCCGACGCGAGCAAGAAGGCTGAGGGACTCGCGTCTGATGTGTGGCAGCATTGTGAGTATTATTTTGAGATTGAGTTTGGTTCGATTTGATGTTTTGTTTGTTCGTGTTGGGAAACGATGTATGATGTGTGTTATGATTGGTGAGATGAAATGCATAGGATTTAGGTCTAGAGTAGTGTTCTGTGTGCAGGTCTACATTGTATCGTGAAGCGTTTTCGGTGATTACGATGCAATGTGTGGTCAATGACTGATCTGATTGATTTGCAGCGTAGTCATTGGATTCATGAATCTCGCTTATGCTGATCCTAGTAGGAAGTAGGAACAATAGTATACAAGTACAATTGCGATGTTAAATGTTATGGTGACAAAATGGTCGTTGCATCATGGCTTGCAGTAAGAAGTGTTGAGAAATCGGATCGTCAAATCAAAGTATATCGAGAAATAGTAATTTCTAATAACAGTAAAATAATACTAACTCCTACACTTTATAAAACAACCCCACTCTAAATGTGTTTATCACTTACTACTTACACCACACTTTTATTGGATGCACTCTAAAGCATAAACAACTTTGATCTTAGCTAAAGATCTATGCTCTCGCTAGTTGTTTTGTTGCTCTTATTGTCGTGTTGTAACAAGGAAGAATTGCTCTTCTTATATAGGCATTAGGTATTTACTTATTTGCATAAGAACACATAAATAACATGTGTTTAGCAAGGGAGAAAAGGTGATGAATAGTGGCCGATGGTGGACGGTGGTTGAGCTTCAACACTCCCCCTCAACGAGTTCTCTCTCTCAATGCCGGACGAGTAATCATACCAAGCTGCTTTTTAAAATCCTCAAACTTAGCCCTGCTAAGTCCCTTCGTAAAGATATCTACAACTTGATCATTAGTGTTGACGTACTTCAACTCGATCTTTCCTTGTAACATCTTCTTCCGGACAAAGTGATAGTGAACTTCCATGTGCTTTGTATGAGCATTAAACATCGGATTCTTTGGCATTCGATTTGCTGATCGATTATCACAGTAGAGCTGAATTGTGTAATCAATAGGTTGATGAAGATCCTCCATCTACTGCATCAACCACGTGCACTCCTGAGCTGCCACAGCTGCTACACGATATGTTGCCTCTATACTTGACAAAGACATTGCTGGTTGTCTTTGTTGCACCAAGAGATAACCCCTGATCCGAGGTTGAACATATAGACAGTAGTTGACCTTCGAGTATCGTGATCTCCAGCATAATTAGCATCGCATAACCCAGTCAACTAAGAATGACTTTCCTTCCTATATAGAATGTTAAAGTCAATAGTTCTTTTGACATACCTCAGAATTCGTTGAACTGTTTTCAAATGAGGTTTTTTAGGATTCTGCATAAATCTGATAGCTACACCGACTGCATAGGAAATGTCAGGGTTTGACAGGGTGAGGTAGATCAAGCTCCCCACTATTTGCCTGTACATTGTTGCTTCTTCAAGGTCTTTACCTTCAGCTGAGCATAACTTTGCATTCGTCTCCATCGGTGTTGAAACAAGTTTGCAGTTAAGCATTCCATATTTCAACAGAAGATATTTAGCATACTTCTGCTGAAACAAAAATATGCCGTTTTTGGTATGGTCAACTTCAAGACCAAGAAAGTGTTTCACCTCTCCATGCTTTTTCATCTGGAATCGTACCGATAGATTTGTCCTTGTTTGTCTGATCTCTTCTTCATTGTCTCCTGTGATGATACGATCATCCACAAAGACAAGAAGTGTTGCTATCTTCTCACCTCGAATCTTCACGAATAGGTTTGAGTCTGCCGAGTGCTGGCGCAACTGAGTATCCGCTCGGGATAAGAAACTCAGCTATCTTATCATACCATGCTCTTGACGTTTATTTTAAGCCATAGAGTGCTTTCTTCAGCTTGTACATATGCGAAGGATAGGTTTTGCTCTCGAACCCCTTTGGTTGCTGCATATAAATCTCATGATCAAGCTCTCCGTGTAAGAAAGTATTCTTGACATTCAACTGTCCCAGCTTTCACGACTTGCTGGCGGCAAGTGCTTAGAGAACTCGAACAGTTGTGATCTTCGTTACTGGACTAAATGTCTCATTATAATGCAGTGCATATTTCTGTGAGAATCCACGAGCAACCAGTCGAATTTTGTACCTCTCAATCGAACCATCAGATTTGGTTTTGATCTGTACACCCATTTGTAAGAAATTGGTTCCGTAGACTTTGGCTTTGGCACTAAATCCCAAGTCTCATTTTGATTCAGCGCATCGATCTCTTCCTGCATGGCTTGTCTTCATTTCTTGCCTTGAACTGCCTCCTCATAGAAATTCGGGTCTTATGGCTTGTCGTTTTCAAGCAGTGTTGCATCGACATATTTTGGGTTTGGTTTTCGCTCTCTAGTAAGGTAGCAATGCTTTTGTTAACTTTCTATCTGCTCCTCTTCTTGTACAACTTCTTATTCGGTGTCTTCTTTTTCCAGTTGGGTAGGCCGATCCTCCTCTCTGATCTTGTAAACTCCACTTTGTCAAGGACTGTTTTCTTTGCTTGAAAACTTAAAAGATGACTCTCCTTCAGGTTCTTAAGGAACTTCTAGTTGAACAATAGCTTCCTTCTCTTTTTCCAGCTTTTCCTACAGTATCTCTTCAAACTCTTCTTGAGTGTGGCAGAAGTTGTTTTGCCCCTGAAGACGAAAGGTATTTTTGAATTGCATGAGAGCTAAATCAATGTCTTCCCCAACAAGATTCCAATGATTTCGAAAGAATTCGACAGGATCTTCATTGGGACCAGGAGATTTGCTAGAAGGCATACTCCACAAAGTATCCTTGACCTGATCGCGAGTAAAGGGTCACGGAAAGAGAGAAATTTTGTGTTTGGCTGGCGAGTCATGATCGTCTTATGACCATGGCTCGATTAAGACGTTTGGGGTGGGGAGGAGGAGAGGAAAAGGGTTAGGGAGGGGGTTTTCGGGTTTCGTTGCAGAGAGCGAGGTTCGTGCCAGGTTAGGGATTTCTGCATCCCCTTGACCAAATCCGCCCACATTAGGATTACTTGTTAATGGTTGATCAAGTTTGGGATGTTTAAGAGCGGTATTTCACTAATTGGGATGGATAGCCTCTACCTGTATTGGGATCAACACGCTTACATCTCTTTCGCTGATCATCGTATCTCGTGAAGATACATCGCATTGTCTTCTTATCGAACTTGCTCCGAAGGTGGTTAGGGACAAACACATAACACACATATCCGAAAACTCGAAAGTGACTCACTGTGGGCTTTATCTTCCATAGCTTCTCGAACGGCGTCATCATCTCAAGCCTCGTTTGTGGTAATCTATTGATAACATGAGTTGTCGTCTTCATGCGCTCTACCAAAAAACGTGGTGGTACGTTCTTAGCATGTAGCATGTTTCTGTTAGTCTCAATTAGATGACGATTTTTTCTTTCTGCAACGTCATTTTGTTGAGGAGTGTCTGGACAAGTCAACTGTCTACAGATGTTGTTCTTGCGCAGGAACATCTTGAACTCGTTTGACGTAAACTCGCCTCCATTATTAGTACGAAGACAGTGTATCATGGTTCCCAGCTCCTTCTCGGCATCTTTTTTGAAAGTCTTGAACATTGACAATGTTTCTGACTTTTCTTTTATGAAGTATACCTACACATGTCTTGAGTAGTGATCGATAAAGGTAATCATATACCTTAGGCCGGTGACAGATTATTGTTTCACTGGAATAAAAATATTTGAGTGAATAAGCTCCAAAGGAACCTTCGCTTTAAACTGAGACTCCTTGAATGACAACTAGTGTGCTTTGTTATATTAACAACCAGCACAAACAGTATCTTCACGAATGTCCAATTGTGAGAGTCCCATAAGAGTTGATTTTCTAATCATCTCTCTTAACTTCTGGTAGCTGACATGTCCAAGTCTAGCATGCCACAGATTTATAGTCTCATTCTTTCGAGTTTTGTCCATGTAAGCATCTTGGGCTGACATGACATAGACAGACTCCATCCGTCTTTCTTCCATTACAGACATACTTCTGTCGTGCTTGACTTCGATATATCCGAACATCACATGATGTCCATATGTTATCAGTTTAATAAGTTTTTCGTCAGACCAGGTATGTGAAAGATATTATCTAAAAGTATCTTTTTGTCGTTATACCGAAGGACAATCATCGTCTTGCCAACATGAGCTATTGGTAACTTTGAGTTGTTGGTAATGACGACCACGCGCTTTCCTTTATACTCGGACACGTCATGGAGCTTCTCTTTGATTGCCATCGTGTGATTAGAACAACCATAATCTAAGATCCAGTCATGGTTGCAGTTAATTAGCTTGTCGTTGTTGACAGTTGCAAGTGCCATTCTTCCTCTAGTTCTGTGATACAAGAAGTTGCGATCTCTTCTTCTATCGTCAAGGATACTTGAAAATCCCACTCTTCTTGAGTATTGTCATTGCTTTGACTAGATGAAGCAAACTTATCTCTTTCAAATTTCCTTCAACACTCGCGAGCAAAATGTACCTTCCTTTTGCAATTATGACATTCATCATTTTGACATCGTCTTTGACTGTCACCTTGAGCTCCCCCTTTATGAGAGTTTTTTTTTACTGAGAATTCCTATAGGACTGTTTCTTTTGTCAGTCTCCTTGCTGACATGGTTGTCCTTCTTGCATCTGTTGAGGGTCCTGGTTGGATTTCTTCTTTGAACCTCTCTTTTTGGTAAAGAGAGTCGTGTTTTCTTCTTTGATAGAGACTTCAGACATTTGTTTATCTAGAGCTTCCTGATTCGTCAAAATACTTTCCAGTTCCGTGAGCGTCGGCTGGGTGGCCCATCCACGGGTTGCTGTAACAAGACTGTTGAATTTCGGTCTTAACCTGTGAATAATGATCCTTCTCGACGAGGATCACTAATTGGAATCTCTGGATCGAATTTAGTAATCTCTTCACTAAAGTGAAAGTACTGGCTTATCGTCGTCCCGCTATAAGACTGACATAAGCTCATTCTCCAACTATTGAAGTCGGGCATCATTTATTTTGACAAACATAGTGGTTAGAGTGTTACATGTTTTATTAGACGTCTTAGCGTTCATGATTCTCTATAGAAATTCATCTTCTACAGAGACGGTAAGAGCGCACCTTGCCTTACCAGCTTTGACATTCCATTTCTTAAGGTCGCCCTTCAGCTCTTTTGGTGGTGTTGCATCAGACTTGTCAACAATCTCCCAAAGATTTTATCCGAGAAAGTAAAACTTCATTCTGATGCTCAAAGTGCTATAGTTGCTATTATTTAGTTTGTCGACGTTACTGACCGAGCTATTAGCTTCTGTCATGGTAACTCCGTAAAAGTTTTTTTACTCAGCGATAAAAATATTTTTATCATTACGGTATTACTTTACAATTTCAAATAGGAACAATAAAAATATTTTTTGTTAGCAACTTTATTTTTAACAGACCGATAAAATTTATTTATCGAGTCTGGTAAAAATAATATTTTACCAACTGTACATCTCCGATGTGACTCTGATATTACTTGTTGAGAAATCTGATCGTCGGACCAAAGTGTATCGAGAAATGTAATTTCTAATAAGAGTAGAATATTATAAATTCGTACACCTTATAAAAGAACCATACTCTAAATGTGTTTAGCACTCACTACTTACACCATACTTTTATTGGATACACTCTAAAGCATAAACAACTTTGATCTTAGCTAAAGATCTATGCTCTAGCTAGTTGTTTTGTTGCCCTTATTGTCGTGTTGTAACAAGGGAGAATTGCTCTTCTTATATAGGCATTAGGTATTACTTATTTGCATAAGAACACATAAGTAACATGTCTTTAGCAAGGGTGAGAAAGAGATGAATGGTGGCCGGTGTGACCGGTGGTGGACAGTGTGGCCGGTGGTGGATGGTGGATGATCTTCAACGAGAAAACCTTTGACACTGAAGTTGAATGTTTAAATGCTTCGAAATACTGTAATTCGAATTTATTTTGTGATCATTGAATGTTTATAATCGGTTCTTCTTTTTTTTTTTCCAGATAGAGAAGAGTATACTCGATAGTCCATTTCTGTTTTTGTCACTGAAATAAATTAGGTAGTTCTAATTTCGAACTTCTACCGGATGTGATACAATTTTCATCATTAATTTGTCAAGATAAGCGGCTTGTGGTTAGGACAATGTGATGGTCTTGTATGAGAAATGTTATGAATGCATGCAGTAATGTGAATTTATAGTAAGCTACTTAGTTTCCCAGAAGTGGGAAGGAGAACTTTAAAATCCTTGTTTGCTCGTTTTCCTGTTTTGTAT
>JAOVYX010003053.1:0-11246 GCA_035668315.1 Drosera spatulata
GCAGCAAGCTGAGGCCGCAGCGACGGCGGGGCGGGGGGGGGGGGGCGATGGCGAAGACGACAACGACGGCAGCAGCGGCGAAGCGAGGAAGGATTTGAAGGAGAGGAACGAGGAAATGAGGGAGAAGATGACGGCGGCCGAAGTTATATATATCAATTTTAGCGACGGATTCCGTCGCTATTTAGGTTTGTAGATCAATTAGCGACGGAATCCGTCGTTAAAAATGAGCAATAATATATATTAACATTAGCGGCGGAATACGTCGCTAAAATGAACTATCAACCTAATAAGCGACGGAATTCCGTCACTAATATTCAAGTTTTTAAATTTTTCTCATTTTCTTTTTATGCTTTTTTACATCGTTTACTTCTTTTTCATAATTACTAATATGTTTCAAGTTTGGTTACATATATAACATCTTATATCATGTGCAACATATTATTACGAGTTTTTAACAATACGTAGTTCATTCATTAAAATTTTGTGAAATACAACACCTTATCATAAGTTAATATTTCAATTATTACGAAATCCAAAAATATTTACAATTTGTAAAATTTTAACACATAAGATCATCACTTGAAATTATGGAATACAATTTTTGCGACGGAATCCGTCGCTAATTAATGTAATTGTAAAATTCTTTTTATTTTTTAGCGACGGATCCGTCGCTAAAAATATGATTGCAAAAATCTTTCATGCAAATGTTTACTAAGGAAATTAATGAAATTTGTTTAGCAACGAAATCTATCCCTATTTAATAAATTTGTAAATTTCTTTTTACTTATTAGTGACGGATCCGTCGCTAAAATATATGATTGCAAAAATTTTTTAAGGCAAAATTTTTTAAATTTGTGACGGATTCGTTGCAAAATATGTTTAGTGACGGATTCCGTCGTTAATTAATGTAATTATAAATTTCTTTTTACTTATTAGCGACGGATCCGTCACTAATAATATGATTGTAAAAATTTTTCATGCAAAAATTTATTAAGGCAAAACTAATGAAATTTGTGACGGATCCGTAACAAAATCTTTTTAGCGACGGATTCCGTCGCTAATTAATGTAATTTTAATTTTTTTTTTTACTTATTAGTGACGGATCCGTCGCTAAATCTATAATTATAAATTCCTTTTTATTTACTAAAGACGGATTTCCATCGCTAAAAGAATGATGGGATTTTTTTCATTTTCAGTGACGGAATTCCGTCGCTAAATGTATTAAATTTAGCGGTAGGGTTTGACTTTCCGTCGTAAAAAAATAAACTTTTTTACTCGTTATTTTTGCTACGGATCCATCGCAAAAATATGTACTCCTTATTTTTACTCGTGACGGATTTTATTCGTAGCTAAATTTTTCTGTACCTAAATTATATATTTTTTATAGTATTTTAACTTATTAACTATTACGGTAGTATTTAGGGACAAAAATACTGAAATTATTATTGACTGTAAAGAAACACAAGCAGAAGCGGTGTTTACAAAGTAAAGTGCTACAGATTATGACGTTTTACTCATTCTCATGTAAAACGTCACTACTAGTGACGTTTTACTCCTTATTTCTATTTAGCAATTTTTCGTTTCTAAAAAGATGTTCCCTATGGACACTTATTGGAGTGATGGGTAACCTACTTAATAGTATGACATCCAACAAGATTTTATGCCTTGACCTCCCTAGATTAGAGAATTTGGTCATAAATTGTTTGTCATGATAAAAAGATAAATTGGATAAAAATTCTCAATGAAATTTCACTTATGTTTTGCTCCTCATTTTGATCTGTGAACGATAAACAAAAACTTTATAAACTATATATTATAATCATGTGTACTATAATTTTATGCATATGAATCACAAAAACCAAAATAAAAATTAAAATATAAAAAAATTGATTTAGGACTTTTGAACAATTAACCGTGACAAAATCACACCACTTCGTCGTGGGCCATATTTGTTACAATCACCACTCCCACTCCCACGTGCCGCTCACATGAGCGTACATTTCCGGAATGTTCTTTTTTTCTAGAAAACACCGGCGCCTCTGTTCGTTGGTTCCCTTTCCATCTCACTTGCCGAGTATTCACTTTCCATCATTCTCCGTCGAGGACTGATCTGACCGCGATTCTTTCATCTTTGGTTAGTGATCTACTACTCTTCCTTTTTTTCTTTTCTTCACATTTTTTCTTTTGGTACATTTGTGGTTTTATATTTTGCGAATCTTGGGCGCTGGATAATCAGTTTTCATTGCCACATAAACTGTGGTTTCGAGGAGTATGCAATTTATTAGTGTGATGATTGGAGAATTGTTGATTCCCTATTTGTGTTTAGGGTTTTAAAAGAAGTTGAATCTGTGAAGAGGATTCTGAGTCGGGAGTGCGCTATCAGGGTTTCATTGTAGGGTATAAGTGAACCGTTTGAAACTCCAAGGCATAAGTAGTAGTTTATTTTGTGATGCTATATCGTTGCATCTTATGGTCGCTTAATTTAAATTACTTGGTGTTTGTTATCGATTCACTGAAAATTCTCAGAATCAAATAGTTTCGAGAAAACAAATCCGGACGGTTCCACATGAATAGAGATATATATGGACAACATGTGTGTGTCGATATGCGGTACTTTGGTCTAGGTTATGGTGCTCACTGTAAGGTGGCTACACTTCCTGTTTTGTTCAATGTCCAATGATGTTTTGCGTCCCTGGAGGCGTACGTGCATTGGAATCTGGCAAATTAGTTCTTCGATTACTGATATTGATGTTTTGTGTCACACGTATCGTAGGTTATGGTGCTTACTTTCAGGTGGCATTCGATGTTGCACCTCAACGTGGGTTTTGTCACTTCCTTTTAGAACCTGCCATTGGATCAGGCAATGACAGATACCTCGCTACTTATAAGGTCGTCATAGGGTTGCAGGTTTACAAAGTACTAATATTGATGGATTTTGGACCAATGGTTTAACTTGGTTGGATGCGTTCCTTACGCTGTTGCTAGTCAGATGTGACTAATGGCCTCAAGTTTGAATTCTGTTACCATTATATATATGCTTGGAAATTGGTATTAGGTGGCGTCATGCCGAGTGCATCCCTGCAGCCACAACAATAACAAAAATTCATGCAGCACTTCGTCTATCAACAGTGTAGGACGATGCCATCTTTAATGTCCTTTGTGACATCATGATACGTCATATCATACTCTTGGGTTTTGTTCAAAGTCTTGGTTTTGTTCAAAGTCCTCAATGTTCTTCTGTTACTTCTTATGATTTACACCCCATCCATTTTTGCGTGCATAAAAAGGGGAAACAACAATAACTAGTTGACCTTTAAGTTTGAGCTTTGAGTTGGATGAACTCACTCCGTTTTGAGTTTGAAGCTATATAGTATTAGTATGCCATCTTTAATGTCCTTTGTGACATCATGATACGCCATATCATACTCTTGGGTTGTGTTCAAAGTCTTGGTTTTGTTCAAAGTCCTCAATGTTCTTCTGTTACTTCTTATGATTTACACCCCATCCATTGTTGCGTGCATAAAAAGGGGAAACAACAATAACTAGTTGGCCTTTAAGTTTGAGCTTTTAGTTGGATGAACTCACTTCGTTTTGAGTTTGAAGCTATATAGTATTAGTATGTCGTAGAATTGGCTTAATTTTAAGGGCAGAAGTCAAGCCGAGCCAGTCTAATACTTTTTGGGAGTAATTTAACTGGTGAACTGGTGATTCTTATCATGATTATGACTGAATGCTACAGGACCAGTGCTTACTGCTAGTAGCTTCGTGCTTTCTTTCGCAGTCTTTCATGAGGGCAACAAGTTCGCTACTAGAAGTCAAGAACATCTGCAAGAGAGGTCTTCCTTGTCTCCGATCATGGGGTGAGCATTCATAGTTATAGTTAATGATGCTGCTTTTTTCTAGCTTTCGCTTTTGTAATTCAAACGCAAATGATAGAATAAAATGTAATTATTATCAGGTGGCAGTGTACCATCGTTGGAGTCCAAGAAACCAGGCAATGAACGGACTGTCAAAGACACATCTAGGCCAAATGAAAACGCAGATCCTGTAGTAGCATTTAGCAGGCCTCCACCTCTTCCTCCTGTTGCTGGACCAATGATTGCGCTGTTGCTGGAGGAATGGTTAAGGAGTGATGACAATGATGGCTGACTAATGCAAGACGTCGCATATACCACAATGGAGCTGTTTTCTTGTATGAATTTGTACCTGTATTAGCTCTATTTGAGAAGTTTTGCAATTAAGTGCAGAATGCTTATGGCATAGACGAGACCTTGTGCTATAAATGTCCATTGGTTGGCATAGCATCCAAGAATCAGATTGATACACGGCCCCAAAAATAGGCCATAGATACTCGTTAGAGCGTGGACCCTGCAAAATGCGTGTTAGACTTGCCGAAGTTTGTGAGTCAAAATATCATACTACCAGTTTTTGTTGATTTACATTCTGCTGTGCTTTGGGAACTCATCAAATAGTGATGTCAATATCTTCAGCGTGGCCTGGAAAACAGAATCATAACACTGCGAAGGGTGAGAGCAATACTTTCATGAGCAACTCATTTTGATAGCGACTGACGTTTCGGTACTGCAAATGCAGAAATATTACCAAAGCAATCTTTCCTGGTTTAATTGGCGATTCAATGACAACTTGGGCTGCCCTGCATTGTAGAATATTTTGAGTTATTCACAATTTCATTCATCTTGATTGGCACTAGGGTATGTAATTTTAAGAGTTTAAGTTGTGAAGCTTGGCGTGTCATACTTGATTCAGAATTTTGATCCTTCTGTTGAACACTGAAAGAAGGAGCAGCCTCTGGTGAAGGGGATTTGGTTCTCCTTCCACTCTGTGAATAGATAATGAAGCCCAGATTATGAAATCGACACAATGAATGAGATATTCATCTATCTTAGCTGTTTGTGTTTTATAGTGAAATACCCAGATGCCAGTTTACGGAAGCCGTTAGTTCGTCTCCTTCATGGACCTGCCTGATCCTGAATTGTACGTTTTCTACCATTGCTTCAGTAAGTTGGTTGAAGGACACTATGTCCTGATACAATCAATACGAACCATTTATTGCTATTCTCTGTATGACTTGATCTGGTTTAGTACCTCTCCTGTACTGCTAAACAAGAAAGTTGAAGATACCTGCTTCCCTTGGAATGAGTAAGGGAAAGAATAATCCTTGAAGTAGCAATCCTCTGAGATGAACTCTGCTATGTCGTTGATGTTCCTCTTGTTGACAGATGCATAAAACTGCTTGATTGTGGGCGATAGAGACAGGACTGGGAAGTCTGAAGCAGAACTTTGGGCGAATGGAGCAAGACTCTGCACGTTCTGGTTGGTCGTTGGGCACTTTAGTTTCTTATGCTGTATGAAGATGCTCTGCATCCTATTGCTTTTATGTGGTATATTGAGTTCATATCTGTTTTGTGACGCTAGGGGTCTGGCGATGGCAATCCTGCTCTTGTAGGAGAATGATCTCAAAGCTGGTGATCGGCCTGCAGGAAGGCAAATTGCAGTGGCCATGGTATGACGATCTGTGAGTTTGCGGAGGTTTTAAGAAGATGACTGCTGTGGTCAGGTCGAAGCTGTACTATGGAATCGCTTCCTTGTGACCAAGGTTAAGAATAAGGTAGGTGCCACTACCTGGTTATGCTTGCTTGATCCCCTTGATTTCATTCTTTCCATGTCTTTCTTCGTCATTGAAACCTCATTGAGTGGAAAAGCTTCGCTTACCTTCCATGGTATCTTCCTCTCTCCCTCCCTCATCGGATGTGACCTTGCCTTAAAGTTACTAGTCCTTCCAATTCCTGGCGGCTTAATGGATCCACCTTTTATATAAGCGTTTTCCCAACTTATGGTGATTTCTGGTCATGTGACTCAAGGCGATCCAATCGAGCTGACAGTTTTTTACCCTGGTTTTCTGCATCTGTTCTTTTCCTATGTGGTTCAGTGGCCAAATGAATTGGTATTATTTGTCAATTTTGTGTCTTCGTACTCGAACAAAATGTCTCGATTTTGCAGCTTCATGTCTGGGCCATCTCCTATTGAGCTGCCATTGAGTTTCTATCAGATATCTACGTAGTCGATGGAATCATACCTCTCTAAGACGTTCCACCAAGGAAAACCCAGAGAAAGGATGATAGTAAGCAACTTAGCGGTTGATAGGTTTCAAACTTTAAGCAAGGCGGCCTCCTACTAGTTTAAATTCAACCAAGGAAGATGCTAAGATGCTTTTTCTTCCTCCTGAAGGCAGAAGACAAGATACACTACACTACATCTTTCGTTGCCTGGAGAGGGTCGAAATTGCGAAGTATATGTCTCCTCGGAACCTAAACGGACCCTGGACTTCTAGTACTTTGTAGCGTTCATTCAACGCTCTTGCCCAAATTCCCTGAAGACCCTTGAGATTCGGACTGAACGGATCACCACCTCCATTGGAGCTATTCGATCAGCACCAACTGAAATATGCTGATGCGGTTAATCAAGTTCCTCAAAAAGGATAGCAAGTGCTTCCGGGGCGAACATCTCGGATCATATAGAGCAAGACATGAATTCAGCGTACAATATTGAATTGTGCATAGCTGACCAAATCTAGATGTTTTTAATTACGACGCTGGCCTGCTTCGCCTTTATGAGGAGATGTTTGTTAAATGGCGATAAGCATTAGGTTTATGTTGTGCGTTGAGGATATGTGTGAGTATGTTTATCCATATCGATCATAAAAAAAAAAAGAATTAGAATATATATGTTAATTATCAATAATCTATCAATTTAAGTTTTTGTGTTAACAATTGGGTTAACAATTGATTTCAGTGTATCATGGTTCATTGGATTGGACTGATGGTATTTATTTGTTTCTTTTGTGAAATTCCTTAGACGAGAAAGCCCTTAAGTGAGTGTACTAGGGTTGAGATTATTCTTGAAACGCAATGGTGGAACGAATTCACTTGCAGCACAGGATGCTCTACTAAAGTTCAATATAGAAGATCGAATACGTTACAATCCAATGAAATCGACCTGTAGTTTGATGTCGATATTATAGGAGATATCATGTAACTGGCCAGAAGGAATACTAAACGCAAACCATCTCCATCGAGCAACTGGCGGGATGGAAGGTAGATTCGGAGATTCACGTTTTTCCTCTTCATCCAAAGAACATGAAGATCATGCAAGACCTTATTCAGTTTATCTAACCATAGAACTTGCATAATCACATCAACAACCTCTAAGTAGCACTACACATGAATAATCTTGTCCAAATACAGCAAACACACGCTGATATTCAGGACATATGCAATTGACTTGGAACTAATGTGATTGAGAACATTAGTTCATTTCTCATTTCCTTTTCATTAATCCTAGGTTCATGAACACTTATCAAGTTCATTAAATCCATTTCGACACATCCAAAATTCTCTTAATCATCAACTTAATCCTCTTCATCATCTTCACATCAATCACCCATGAAAAACCAATCCATTTCCCATCTCTGATTCCCAAAATGATCACTCAAAAGGATCCAAACAAGCTCACACGGCCACCGGTCACCACTGCGCCACTTATGGCCGCCACACCGACCACCAAGCTCCTCCTAGTCCTCATCCTCTCCCTCTCTGCCGCTTACCTCATCTACACCCACAATCTTCTCTCCATTCCCACCACCACATTGCCACAAACATTACATCACGTACAGAATAATATTTTTTTTTATTTTTTTTATAACGAAGGTGTTCGACCAGCTCGCGCGCATCTTAACTAATCTCCGAACACTGACAAGACGCTCCATCAGTATCGGATAAAGTTTTGACCGAAATCAACGGGCGTGGTTAACATGAATTTTGAGGTCAGTGGGATTCGAATCCAAGATCTTCAAGAAGAAGGTTGAATCGAATACCACCACTAGATCAACCCAGATTGGTTCACGTATAGATTGGTTCAAGTACAGAATATTTATCTGTTCACAACCCTTGAATTTTCCAGACGGTCCTGTTTTCAGATCCTGGAACCAGGATCGTGACACAACATGATGATGCTCTCACGAATATCACCCACATTGTGTTAGGCATTGCCGCGTCACCCAAAATATGGGATCGACGTAAAAACTACATCAAGACATGGTACCGTCCATCCACGATGCGAGGGTTCGTATGGCTGGACAAAAGGGTTGCAACGAGTAGACAGAATCGTGCCACATTGCCACGGATCATGATTTCTAGTGACACGTCGAGGTTTGAGTATAAGAACAGGCAGGGGCACAGGTCGGCAATCAGGATAGCCAGGTTCGTGTCCGAAATGGTGAGGATGCGGATGGACGGTGTGAGGTGGTTCGTCATGGGGGATGATGATAGGTTTTCGTGACTGAGAATCTTGTGAGGGTGTTGAGGAAGTATGATCACGAGAAGTGGTGGTATGTTGGGAGCTCGTCGGAAAGCCATTTACAGAATATGTATTTTTCGGGTGGGATGGCGTATGGTGGTGGCGGCTTTGCGGTGAGTTGTGGATTGGCGAAGGAGATGGAGAGGATGTAGGATCGGTGTATTGCGAGGTATCCAGGGCTGTATGGGTCTGATGAGAGGGTTCAGGCTTGTATGGCGGAGCTTGGTATGCCGGTTACTAGAGAGCTCGGGTTTCATCAGGTGAGAAATCAGGTTTGATTCAGTGTTAATGTCGTCTCATGCATTTTGATAGTCCTTTTTTCTGAGGCTACTTGTTAATGTAGAATTAGTTGAGAGTTGGATGGAGCTAGTTTTTCAATATGATATCAAGAACACTGAGATGAGATGTTGGAGTTCAATTCTACATATCACAAGGTATATGGGAGGAATCAATCTAGTCGCTCATGCTTGTGAGACCTTATACTTCACCTAAACCAATTTATTTGCAGACAAACATCCTGCTATGATTTGTGCTACATCTCATCTTCACCATGCGCCCTATACTGAGGGCAAGAAGCTTAGACATTACCTATTGCTTCTTGAGACTTGATGTCACATTCCTCGCTGCAAAGTGACGGATGTATTTTCATTGCCTAGTTTCGTCTTCAGTGAGGAGGTTGAGCCCTTCTGTTGCAAATTTTATGCCGTACCAAGGTTAAAAATTTCCCTTGAATTACCTCTCTGTGATTATTGTTTTCTAAGAAAGAAAGATGAGTATGATATATACATGACAGCATACTTGTATTGTATGTGGAATTGAACATGCAGTATAATGTATATGGGAACTTATTCGGGCTTCTTGCTGCACAACCTGTCGCTCCACTGGTATCACTGCATCACCTAGACGTGGTCGAGCCTATCTTCCCTAACGTGAACAGAGTCCAAGCTCTGGAGCAGCTTGCGATCCCTATGAAGATAGATTCTGCTGGAGTGATGCAACAGTCCATTTGCTATGACAGATCAAGGAATTGGACAATCTCAGTTTCTTGGGGATATGCTGTTCTCATACGAGGGGACTTGTCTCCTCGTGAGATGGAAATGCCGACGAGGACGTTCTTGAACTGGTACAGGAGAGCGGATTACACTGCTTATGCATTCAACACTCACCCTGTCGCACGAACCCCATGTCAGAAGCCCTTTGTGTTTTATCTGTCAAATGCACGGGGTGTATTCCAGGATAAACAAGACAGTTACTGAGTACTCGAGGCATCGGGTCCCACACCCACCTTGCCGATGGAGGCTGGCCGACCCTTCGAGGATCCAGACCCTCATAGTCCACAAAGCTCCTGATCCTCATTTGTGGGACAGAGTATGTTCTCCTTCCATTTGCTTTCTCTTCTCGTTCTCGGCATGTATAGGGACAAATGTTTCACATCTATGGCCAACTACAACACGGGATAATATGCTAAGAACGGTACTGGTTTTGGAATCTCGGCTTCTTAGCATGTACTAACCTACGTATATAATAGGACAAACTATTACATGCTGTAAAAAATATGAGACGGAAAAAGTAGTCTATTTTATGTGGTTTGATACATGTTCTTGTTTCCCATAGAACTCACAAGGTTACACCCGAACCAAAAAAGGAAAAAAATGAAATAAAAAACACACATTTAAATAACTTGTAATAAAAGTGATCAAAATTCCCTAGAAACACACTTTTATGTCGTGGACATGCACGAGACAAAACAAAAATCATATTTACAAGGGTGAAGGATAATAGGATGTGAAGATAAAAAAAAATCATATTTGCAAGGATGAAGGATAAGATGTGGAAAGGACTGCGAAGATGGGATGGTAAGCTATTATCCTTAATAGGAAAAGAGATCCTCATAAAGGCAGTGCTCCAGGCGATCCCATCATATATTATCTCATGTTTCCCGCTATCGAAACATGTGGTGGATGACTTGCATCAGATTTGTAATCGATTTTTATGGGGCTCACGTGAGGACAGAAACAGGAAACATGAGAAGTTGGACGCATCTATGCATGCCTAAGTCGGAAGGGGGCTTCGTTTTGTGAGTTTAATCTTTAATGACGCATTGTTGGCCAAGCAACTGTGGCGGCTCCCGCAAGATCCTAAGTCTCTGACAGCGAGAGTTCTCAGTGCTGGATACTACCCTGTAGCGTCGATACTAGAAGCAAAGTTAGGAACGAACCCTTTGCACATTTGTTGGCGCCTCATCTCAGCCAGATCATTGTTGCTTATGGGCCTATGTCGTCGCCTAAGCTCAGGTAAACAAACCAAGATTTTCGGTGACCCTTGGGTCTCCAATCTGTTAGAGATTTCATCATCATAATTATGCAAATCGAAATTATAATTTTGCATAGATTAATCAATCAGGACCTTAAAATTTTGTGATTCTCACAAATACCATAGTCGAAACATCATACCTTTATCCATAGCGAAGATAAGAAGATGATCGACACAATCTTTGAACTACAACTTGATCCGATCTATCTCTTGATTGCCAGTTACTTTCTGTGATGTGTTTGATGGAGATCACGTTCACTATTATTAACAGTGGAGGCAGAGGATTAGTATTTATGAAGAGATCTTTTTAACTCTCCGTTAGTTTCTCCACGAATCATCAATATGAAGATAGGGATAATTTAAATTTTAAATATTACATCTCATTCACCAATAGGAATTAAGTACAATTAATTATTAAACACAAAATCATATGGGTCACAATAATGGAATATAAACTTACATTCTCACACTTGACCCATCTGATTTTATATCACTTAATGGTTTAATAATAAACATATTGCGCAAGAATATGTTTAATTCCCTGATGTATTGGTCAC
>JAOVYX010003054.1:0-11245 GCA_035668315.1 Drosera spatulata
CCTACTAAAGAGCTGTCGAGACTGATCTCCGAACACAAATATGCTGAAGCATTCACTGCAGCCTTGCAAAGAAGTGATGTGTCCATTGTCTCCTGGTTATGTTCACAGGTGAGCTATCAACTGGTGATGTGTCCATTGTCTCCTGGTTATGTGCCTGACCTTGATGTTTGATTGACTCCAAGAATAGCTGCTGATCGCCCACTACACCTCCTGGTTTTTGTTGCGTAATTGCCGAAATACATCGCTTTTTTGTTTTTTAATTACCATGAGTTCTTGGTATTAGGTGTCCATGTTGTCTCCCATTGTTGATTCATTGCCCTTCTACTAGGTTGACCTGCAGAGGATTCTAGCGACGGTTCCGCCCCCACTGAGCCAAGGGGTCCTGCTTTCTCTTCTTCAGCAGCTTTCGTGCGATATTGCCAATGACACACCTAGAAAGCTCACATGGATGACAGATGTTGCTGTGGCGATTAACCCAGTCGACCCCTTGATTGCCATGCATGTGAGGCCGATCTTCGAGCAGGTTTACCAGATCCTCAACCACCACCGTAGCCTCCCGACTGGAACTCCCGCAGAGATATCAAGCATACGTATCATCATGCATGTGATTAACTCCATGTTGATGACCATAAAGTGATCCTAACCGGTTCACTTCATCGGATTCGGCCACTGTGACAGATCAATGTAGAAAGATGCGCTTTGTACAGGGTTTTCCTCACACCTGTTTGTTCTCTTCAATTATGCTGTGATTAAGGCCTTTTATGTACAACCTTGGAGACTATCATATGTATTTTTTGCTTCGACCTGTTACATTAGCTGAGTGAACGAACTAGAGTATTTTTGGCTGGTATTATAGATTTTGTGCTGAAACAGCTTCTAATGTTGTGTGCCTGGCTTAGCTCACAGTACATAACCTGTGACGGGACATTCTTTGCAACATTGAGGTATGTTATCCCAGTTTTGTTAAGGGAGCTCAATGAACCAAGCAATGCATCCGTTGATGACAGTTGAACGAAGGCGATTAAACAACCAACAAAATGACGTGAAACAATCTTGTAGTGGAACACAAATATGCGAAACGTTAAGTCTAAATTTCCAGTTCTACAGTCTTGAATGTGTTTAAGCGGGATTGATTTCGAACTCATTCAAAGCAAAACAGAGTTTCATAAGGCAGCAAACTAACTTGATAGTTTGAAGTTAAGAGGAAACAAAGTTTACATTCAAAGGAAACAAGTACATAGAAATCAATCTCCTACAACTACGAGAGACAGCCGTCACCACCGTCTCTCCTCAGCTACGTTCCACCCACACTGGAAGGCATTTTGCAATACTCAGTAACGGAAGATACGTCAAGGAATTTAACGCCCACGGCCCCTTCCACGACCACGTCCACGGCCCCGGCCACGTCCCAAAGGCTTTCCTGCATTTTAATAACATTACAGCTATCAAGATTATATGTATCAAGGAGATGGTGGGTATGACACTGGGTAGAAGTGAAATAGCATTACCTGCAGTTGCCTTCTTGGGCTTGATCCTAGGCGTTTCTTCCACCAGTAAGGTATCGAGATTTAAGCTATCAGGAAGGATGTAATAGCGAATATTGTTACCCCTCACGCTCAGATGATCAACAGTAACCGGATTTTTCCCCTTCAATGTGAGTTTCACAGTCTTCAAATGGGTGTTCATGCTGATATCCACCCCTACAGAGCAGCAAAATCATTTTATTTCACTTAGGGTTTAATGTTATGGAGCTTAAATTTGACCGCTTGCTAATATAACAGAAAAACAAAAAACAAAATGCGCAATCACAAATATTCAAAGTACTCAATTACAAAAGAAATATAATTATTTGCCAACAACAAGAACATCTTTCAACCACTTTGGAGGAAAAACCCTTTACTAGGGATGTCAATGCAAAGGGACACGCAGGGGGAAAAAGGGGAGAAGGCTAAAGACATTAGAGGCTATTTGATATCGTTGCTCAAAATTGTAAAAACCAAAATCAATAACAAAAACATAAAACCAACAATCAAAAAACAAAAAATACTTCATGAAAAAAAAAGATTTTCCGTAAAAAAGATCTTAAATATTATATTAGGATGAAGCAGAAAACAAAAACTGAAACCATTTTTTCTGATTTTTTTTTCTTTTTTTTTTTCCGCTTCTGTTTCATAGATTTTGAATTCAGAAAATAATAATAAACATTTCTGTTTCATCAACCAGTGAAATGAAAACAAAAAACAAAAACAATGCCAACCAGACCCTATAACATCCACAAATCTCTGCACATGGAGGTGGAGCTCAAGCAACTTGCTACCATAGAAAATGTACACCCAATAGGCATGACAAAGTAGTAGCAGAATGATCAAACTTAAGGCCGCAATGTGTTATGTGGAAACCACATGTCTAAGTGTCCTAACTACTTCATGGAAATCAAAGAAGCTCCTTAGTGCACATGGATAACCTAAGCAAATGTGTGTGCTTAACTTGCCACAATTGACTTCTAACATTATTCCGGTTTTATTCACGCAAAGGGTTAGACCAACTAATCCCGTTACTACAGAGAGGCACCAGCATAACTGGTTAGGCACAATATCTACGTATCCCTTCATACAGAACATTTGAGCATGAAGTGTTGGCAACAAAGAAAAAACCTGTGTTAAAAGTGTGCGAATCGACTCACTTCTTTTCTCTTTTGTCAACTGCTTAAGTACAATTCAGCATCTAACTTGGTCTAGCAAGTCGGTGGAACTGCATTAACCCACCACCTGTAGGTCTTCCTCAGTTCAATTTTCTTTCTCTAATTACCCAAATGAAAAATTGTTAAGGCTAAGATGACTTCAGGGACCATGTCTCCCCATTATTGCACACAACTTCTCAGCAATTCTTAAGGCAGACGTGCCATTTTTTACCATGCCATTTCATTATCTTTATCATCCTATCACAGACTATATTGTTTCCTAGTTAGTCCTTAATTATTTGACTTCTCTTCGAACATGCAGTATAGTGAAGATCTCAATACGATGGAGATGTCACATTACTTGATAAATTCAGTAGCTCGGCTTCTTGCCACCATAGCAAAGCAAAAAAACCCCCGCCTTATGCGTCACAAACAATTCAGGACACTACCACTAATCTTACTTTTAATCCCCTGATACACCTAGGGGGCATTTGTTCGAAGGATAAAGTGAGGATTAGGAGGGATAGGATAAATTGATCCTTGGGAAAAAAATTAATCCCTGAAAAACATCCGGAATTAATTTATCATTATGATTTTAACCCTTGTAACAAACAAGCCCGCAGGGTGTACGACACGATTTCCTCGAATTCAAGCATGGGCATAACTCATGTATATGGAAGCAGCGAATCCAAACAAAAATTATCAAAACTCCAATACAGAACACAATTCAGCAACTCCGGGAAACAAATAATATCACATTTAAAAAACTAGGCTTATCCTTTAGGGTTCAGGACACAAAATCAAACAAACAATCAGTTTTTTAAAAAAGGAAATCGCTACACACACGATAGGAATTACAGAAACCCTAGGCTAGGGTTTAGCAAAACCCCCCAAATAAAAGGCGAATTGTGTGAGTAAGAAAGACGTGAACCAGTAATGGTGCCGTGAACAATGGTTCCGTTCTTGAGCTCGATGGAGACTGTCTCATTATTCAGCTTCATCAAAAACCTAAAAATCAATATTTCTCCAAAACAATCAGTATCAGTGTCGAAACCCTCAGATTTCGAAGAAGCGAAAATGGAGAAGGAGAAGAGAGAGGATGTGAGAGGTGAAGGGAGAGTGACCTGACAAGCTTCATTGTAGCGGCGTCCACTGGCGGCGGCGGCGTGTCGCAACGCCTGTTTGATGAGTGTTTCTCTCTCGCTCTGCTCCTGGGGACTCGAGTCGAGGATGGCGAGTTTTCTAGGGCAAACGATATTTTGTATCGAGCTGGTA
Source organism: Drosera spatulata (assembly GCA_035668315.1). Lineage (NCBI taxonomy): Eukaryota > Viridiplantae > Streptophyta > Magnoliopsida > Caryophyllales > Droseraceae > Drosera > Drosera spatulata. The sequence goes on from JAOVYX010003054.1 coordinate 3,956, forward strand.
AGTTTAGGGGAAAAAAAAAGAAAAGAAGGGAAAACTCTCCAAAATAATTATATGATTTAAATTAAAAAATAAAAAAAATTATATAGTTGAGAATTAAAATTAAAAGAAATAAATCTAAATTCATATGCATAAAATAAATATTGTAATTATAATGGGATAGAATCTATTTATTTAAATTATAACGATTTGATCCGATATGACAATTTATATGTATGTTGAATTAATAAGGAATGATAATTTTATCCTTATGAATGTATGAGATAAAGAAATGAGGAAAAAAAAGAATTGATGATGAGTGAGTTGATGTGATATAAAATATAGATTTTTTTATATATAAAAAATTATTAAATATAAAAAGATTATAATTTGAATGAAAAAAAGAAATATACCCACACCCAAAATTAGAGGAACGTGAACATAAGAGGGATATGAAGTCGAATAATCATGGAAAAGAATGGAAACATTTCTCAAGATACCTTTTTAAGTGTACTTAAAGAGGTTTCGTGGTTATATTTAATAACTCAACCAATGTGTTTTTTTTCGTGTCAATGAAAATTTGTCTCAAGTTTATGTCTGGTTTGTTTTGAAATTGAAGGAGTATTACTTGAAGACTTCTAAGAAATTTGTTTTGATCCATGCTATTGTACCATCGTATTAACATAAGTGTTGTGCACAAATTGGAAACCGAGACCAGAAAGACGACTAGATTGTTCACTTCATAACATCGTTTTTTTTTTTTTTTTATAAATTATATCGGAACTTTAGAAGTAATACAATGAGGTATCAACATATAATTATCGACTATGCAGGTAAAATACCATAGAACCTTTCTAATGTTTTAAAATGCTGCTACAAATTAAATTCCCGCCTTCCAAGAGCCGGAATACCTATAACATAGTGTTCTATTGAGAATGACAATCTGAAGTATCCACACAATACACTATCTTCACCATTACAGCTTGCAATACAACAGTTGCACTGCTCCTTGTAGAACAGTGAGCTGAGGAGTTAAACAGTTCGGAACATCTTTACTGTTTGATCCAATAAAAACCTAACGAACATCGTCAACACATATAGGAATGTCAGTTGCACTTACTCTATTCTCGAATGGTCGATTCAAAGAAATAAATCATCAAAACATGCAGATCCCATGACGAGTAGTGCATCACACGAGGGGAACAGAGAAACACTATGAGGGATTGATCCACGTCGAGAGAATGATAGGAACATTCTTTGCCTCCGCCTCTCCTTTCATCACGCAAAAACGTCAAGGTTTGACAATGGAGCGAGTTGACCAGGCGTCTTGTGGGTGAGCTACCAGCCTCCCGCTTGTTTTCACACGCTCGATGGCGTTGAATTCTTTAATCAACTCATGCACCTTTGGTGCCTCTCTTCTCTCTCTCTCTCTCCATCCCCCCTCACTGTATCAAAATAATCTCCTCCTCATTATAAATCAAGCAGCTCCCTTTATCCCACACTAATCTATCTTACAATTTTACAGTTCTAATACTCTTGGAGTCTTCTGTTTTTGTCCCGAGAATGAGAAAAGACAGCATTCTTTTGCCTATCAAGAATGCCAAGTGAATAGGTAACCAGGCTTGAGTAAGGACAAGGTGAAGGCGAGCTGAAAAGTTTTTACTGAAGTAAGAGTCAGTAGTAAGAGGTCTGGAAAGAGCAGGGAGAATGGGTAGAATCCCGTGTTGCGAGAAGGAGAATGTGAAGAGGGGGCAATGGACGCCTGAGGAAGATAACAAGCTCTCCTCCTACATTGCTCAGCATGGTACTCGCAACTGGAGACTGATTCCAAAGAATGCAGGTTCTCTTGCTCTCTTCGATCCACACTCTGCTATATGCTTTTTACAGCCCTTGATTTCTAAGCCAGAATCTAACTTGGCCGGAAAATGTAGGGCTCCGAAGATGCGGGAAGAGCTGCAGGCTGAGATGGACAAACTACCTCAGACCTGATCTGAAGCACGGCCAATTTACGGAGGCAGAAGAACAAACCATTGTCAAGCTCCACGCAGTTGTTGGCAACAGGTATCTGCAGATTATTATGTCCTTGTACTTCCAGTTCATAGTTCATAGTATCACAAGCTTCACTTATATCGATCTATTTTCAAGTGAAACCATATAATTCATGTAGAATACAAACTTAGACTAGCATCAACCATCCCAATCCTAAATGATTCATTTTGTTTCTAATTTTCCAGATGGTCCTTGATAGCCGCACAGCTCCCTGGTCGAACTGATAACGACGTCAAGAACTACTGGAACACCAAGTTGAAGAAGAAGCTCTCAGGAATGGGAATCGACCCTGTCACCCACAAGCCATTCTCTCACCTGATGGCCGAGATAGCCACCACATTGGCGCCACCTCAGGTGGCTCACCTTGCCGAGGCAGCACTTGGCTGCTTCAAGGATGAGATGCTCCACCTCCTCACCAAGAACCGCATAGATCGACTCCAACTCCAACCAGGCACACCACAGGGGCACATGGATGCCGCATTTTATGGGACGGATAAACAGGAAGAGAATTCGAAGGAAGCTGCCTTAGAGAAGATCAAGCTTGGGTTGTTGACAGGAATAAGGGATGCCGAAATGATCATTCCAAACAAGCCCTGGGAGACATCTGGAGCCCTGCCCCGACACTTTACTGGCACTTGTAGCACATTCCCAGGAGATTTTCAGCATGGGCAGTCATCTTACGGGAATGAAGATGCTTCGACATGGAGTCAGAGCATGTGTAGCAGGAGCACTTCTACTGCAGGGGAACAAATGGGCCACCTAAAATTGGAGGACGAAAACCGCGAAGAGTTCGAGGGTGAGAAACAATTAGGAAACGGATCCAATATATTCAGTTCCGATTGCGTCCTTTGGGACTTGCCTTCCGATGAATTGATGGACCCCATACTTTGAACCTGTAGTAAAGACAAATGCAATAGCGAACACAAAAACAAACAGCGGCAGAAATGAAATGCTGGTAGTGATCATAGCTTATTCCCCAAAATAATGGATTTTATTGTGCTATCAGTACATTTTACATGTAGAAATAAAATACAAAATGATATAAAGTCGAGGTTCCGAAAACTATATATCTTCATGTTTGACTACAATTTTTAATCCAGTATCGGTAATTGCTCATTTCCTCGCAGTTTCAAGCAAAATAAGAAGACGAAGACGATGTATCAGCAAGAACCTGCAAATAATGAAAGAATTGGAAGTTCAATTAAAGGAAATGAAACAGGAAGAGAAAACAGGGCATAACATTTTTTTTACGCCACAAATTTAGTACCTCTAGTTGCTCCTCGGTAAATTGATCCTTCTGAAAACTCCACGTATCAGCATGGGTCCTGCGGAATTCTGCCACAGCTTTTGTAACTGTTGATCTCACAGGTGCAGGTTCAACCACAAAGCGAGCCAACAGTGTAACAAGAGCTGGCAACCAACTGCAGGAGCACATTGTTGCAATTCGCATGACAAACAGATAATTTGGATTTGCCACGACAATTTGGTAAAACCATTTGCAATATCGGCAAATAAAAAACAGGCCTTGATCAATCAGCGATTGAAGAAAAACTCCTAACTCAACCAAAAGAAGTTATATGATAAGTAGAGACATGCTGATCTTTCTATTTCACGGTAAAGTTGTTCTCTGTTGCTTAACCATTTAGCACATGACAATGTGCATTCCCAGTACTAGTCATATAAGAAAAGATTGAATATCTATGACATACTCGCTGTTGAAAAGTGGTTCTAGATGATCAATTATTCAGCTGAAATGGACTCATAAATAAGGTGCTATTCAAGCGACATGATTCTGAGAGAGCATACACACAATATATACAAAATGTTCCTATAGAAACCATCAGGCAGGTTCGATCACATGCAGTATCACGTAGACTAGTGGAATCGTTCCGCAGAATGAAAAACTAAATAGCCTGTTTCACTCTTCTATCAGGGGGCAAAAAAAAAAAAAAAAAAGAAAAAAAAAGGGAAAAGAATTACCTTGGCATGTCATAAGGAACAGATAATACGCAGGCCCCCAATGCAAGTGCAGCACCATGAACAGATGCAACAGAATTGACTGAACTTTGTTTTCTGCATTTCGTAAACAAGAAGTCACACCACCAAAACAGAGAGCATAAATGCCGAGAAAAGTAAAACATACATCATTGATGAAGTAAACACCCAATGCCAGAACTTTTACCATTGGTTCGGGGAAATGCAACTATTTCAACAAAGGCTTGCACAAATATCAAGAACACAAGGAATCATAAAACCGATGGTTGGTACTAGAAGAGCTTCGATTCATTGTGCTGTTACATATGCCAACAGGATAATCTGATAGCACAAACTAGGCCGGGACACAGAGCAATCTCGGTTCATGTTATTTGAGTAATCTGTATATACACAGAGCATATGCTGGTAGCCAAGGAAAAGGGAATAGTTTCCGGCGCATCTTGGGTTTCAAATCTGCAACCTCGACATGCCAGAAGACAAGCAATTCATGGTAATCCATACTCTATGTTTTCACCAAGTTGCACGATCGCTAAGATGTTATTCAGAAGCATCAAAAGGGAATAAGTTCCAACGAAATTATCCCATGCTTCATTTTCCCTTCATTGTATTCCCAAAACATAGTTGTTTAATCTCCACTGCTTACCCAAACAGGGGGGGAAAAGAAAGAGAAAAAGAGAAAGAAAAGAAGCACAATCCGGAAAAAATAATTCTAAAGGTCCATCAGTTACTCGGAAATAAATACTTGAAGCTTTGCAATGTCCACATATGTAATGAGAAATGATCACAAACTTCCAATGTGATCTCACTCATGATGAAACCACTTGAGCAAATTCAAAATATTGGCTATTCTTGCCAGAAAAATAGCCGCCAATTATAATTTGGCTTTCACGTTGAAGAACTCCGTAGTATATGCAACGGCATGGCTTTCTAAGATATGCAGTCAGCTCAAGCACGAACACGCAAGCCATCAAAGATACAAAGTACTGATCCGCTGATGCGTAGCATGCCAAGACCCTCAAAAAGCAGCATTGAGAACAGCATCAATAGTTATCCATCAGTCATCACTAACTAAAGCTAGACAATTGTCAACCAGCAAAGACAGTATAAGGATAATGGCAGAGAAACAATGACCGGAAGTGATTTTCTGAGATATGAGTACAAAAGAAAATTGCAGCAGTCAAATAGTATAACAGGAAATCACCTTTGCCTTTTCTTATTTAGCATGAGCATTCCTTCTGCATATGCCCTATCACGGAAGTCTCTGACAAGATTTTCATCCACTCCTTTCATCAAGCCTGCCAAGACTGCTGCAGCATGTTCTCTTACCTGAGTTCAATATCGAAATGTGACGGATCATACCACTACTAAAGGCTTAGAGTCAAGCACTACACAAAATACAGCGTATTGGACAGATAACAGGTTCGATGGCATGCAGTGCTCAGTAAAACTATACCTTCGGTTGATCCTTTAAGGCCTTTTCCTTCACCACCATAAAATTCCTCCTAATCAATATCACTATTGGTTCTATCTAGTCTACTCCTAAGAATAGAATGTTCGCTATTTTTCTTGCTAAAAAGCATCGTTGGAGACCTCATACTATGTACCACATAGACAACTACTACGATCCCATGTCCGTCCAAATTTGCAATATCCACCACTGCCGAAAATGCCGCATATTCCTCATTTTGTTGCTACAACTACAAACCCATTTGCGCCAAAGAAGATAACCATCGATACGATTTTACAGAATATACAAACTAGGAACTTGCCTCTACTTGGCTATCTTTGAGTAGACCTTCCACAGTTTCCCAGATCTGTTGTTTCTGTTGGCGCGATAGGATAAACGTGTGCCTGTTTACAAGATCAAATAATTAATTTACATTATAAAAAAATTTAACTGTATCAATAATGTGATCAAAATATATGGCATAGTGCTCCCCGGTAAAATATACCTGTATATAAAGGAGCGGAGATACGTCAAAGTAGCAGATCTAGTCCGCCAATTAGAATCATGCGCCGAACGCAGAACCATAGCAACGACCTTCTCAAGATGAGGTTCCCTGAATATATTCCATTTGAGCAACTCAAATGAAGCCTTTGCCAAAGTCGACAAATCCTTGTTGGATGTTTCCTTCAAAAAAACAAGAATTGATTTGAGAGAAGCAACCAGAGAGAAATAGCACGTGATGATACAAAGATTTTGAACATGAAAAGGTTTACAATCACCTATCAATTGATATCAATTCACTCTCAGTGTAGCCAATGCTTATGGAAGTCTCACAGCCTAGAAAGCTCCTCTGTTCGAGGATTCAGCTTCTTAACTTGTAAAATTATTTCCCTCCATCATTGACATTTCAACATCTCTAATATATGGAAGTTTTACAGCTCTCTTATTGTGGTCATTTTCTGAGAGTATACTCTTAACTGACCATTTTTAAAAGAAAAGGGTATGATACGTGCTAGAGAAATAAAGAACACTAATAATGCCTTTCATTGCAGCACCTCCTGAATCCCAATAAGCTATAACCACAACCACAAACACAACAATAAATCAAGCCTTTATCCCATAAAGTGGGGTTGGCTACATAAATACGATGACGTCATTCCAATCTGTCGTGTACATCATCTTCTGTAAGATTATGATAGGCCATATCATACTTCAAGGTTTCTCTCATAGTCTTTTTAGATCTCCCTTGTCCTTTCTTGACATGTGCTAACTCCCAATCTTTACATCTCCTAATAGAAACTATGACTGGTCTGCGTTTCACATGACCATATCCACTTTTTGTCTGATAACTTCATTTCGTATCCTATCTATTCTTGTATATCCACACATCCACCTTAACATTTTTATCTCGTTTACACTCATCTCCTGTACGTGTCGTTAGTTAATTGCCCAACACTCTGACCCATGCAGCATCGCTGGTCGAATAGCTGTTTTGTAAAACTTTCCTTTTAACTTGGTAGGTATTTTAGGATCACATAGCACCCCTGAAGCGTCCTTCCATTTCAGTCAACCTGTTTTAATCCTATGATCAATATTTGTATCAATTTCTTCATTCTTATGTAGCATCGAACCTAAATATTTGAAAGAATCCGTTTTAGGGAGAGACTCTATTCCTAAGAATACATTCTCACTATTTGTTTGATTACTCTAATTAAAGACAATCCCAATAAGCCACACGAAGAAGAAAAAAAAAATAGCAGTATTCTGATACCTGCAGAGAAATAATGGGGTATAGTATCCGCACGATGGTGTCCACCAAATAA
>JAOVYX010003055.1:0-11245 GCA_035668315.1 Drosera spatulata
ACATTTAACTCCATATTTATAGAGTGAAGTGGGTGCTCTTAAATATAAATTTGACGTGTATACGACGGCACGCATCATTGTCCATTTACCGTGAATGAAGAGTTGGCACCATGAAGTTCTATGGCTCCATAAGGATGTACCTCTTTGACAACGAAAGGGCCCGACCACAGAGACTTAAACTTCCCGGGAAAGAGTCGGAGACGGGAGTTATAGAGAAGAACCTTTTGGCCTGGGAAGAACTCCCGGTGAAGAATCTTCTTGTCATGCCACGCCTTCACTCTCTATTTTTAAAGCTTGACGTTCTCATAGATGGTGCGTCGGAACTCATCAAGCTCATTAAGATGAAGAAGTCGCTTCACCCCCGCTTCTTGAATATCAAAGTTTAAGAAATTCATCACCCAATAAGCCTTGTATCTAACTCCAATGGCAAATGACATGCCTTTCCAAACACCAATTGATATGAAGAGGTACCTATAGGTGTTTTGAAGGCCGTGCGATAAGCCCATAGAGCAGCGCCTAGCTTCTTTGCGTAATCCTTCCAGGAAGAGTTCACGGTTTTCTCAAGAATCTTCTTCAATTCCTGGTTGAAGATTTCTACTTGGCCGCTTGTTTGAGGGTTGTAGGGCACTGCCACTTTGTGCCGGACAGTATCAAATTACCGGTTACAAAAGTGAGAGCCTCCGTTACAAATGATTGCCCGCGGGGTTCCAAATCTTGTAAAGATGTTTCGTTTTAAGAATTTGGTTATTACCCGAACATCATTAATAGGAGTTGCAATTGCCTTAACCCATTTCGAAACATAGTCAATGGCCACAAGGATATATTCATTGCCAAAAGATGAAGGAAAAGGTCCCATGAAGTCGATGCCCCAAACATCGAATAACTCAACTTCTAAAAGAATGTTCAAAGGCATCTCATTTCGAGAAGAAACATGACCGGTCCTTTGGCAACGATCACAAGCCGCAACATAAGCATTGACATCCTTAAACAAAGAAGGCCAAAAGATTCCCGAGGTGAGTACCTTTGTGGCGGTTTTGCTGCCACCAAAATGCCCACCATAATCCAAAGAATGAAAATGGAAAAGAATATCCGCCATCTCTTCTTCCGGGACACATCTTGGATTCATTTTGTCCGGACATTGCTTGTAAAGAAAGGGCTCATCCCATAGATAGAAGCGTATATCGTCCAAGAACTTCTTTCGTTGTTGAGAAGACATCTCCGAAGGGAACATACCACTTGTCAAATAGTTCACACAGTCCGCAAATCATGGAACACTTGCCATGTTAATGGCAAAGAGTTGCTCATCCGGGAAAGATTCATTGTAGGTGTTGAGTCCGTACCTTGTCCTTCATCCCATTCGATCCGAGAAATGATCCGCCATAAGATTCCCCGTACCTTTCTTATCCTTAATCTCCAAGTCAAACTCTTGAAGTAGAAGCACCCATCGGATGAGACGTAGTTTTGCATCCTTCTTCTCATAAAGATACTTGATAGCCAAATGGTCAGTCCACACGATGATCTTGGTTCCGATCAAGCAGGATCAAAATTTGTCAAAGGCGAACACCACGGCTAAAAGTTCTTTCTCAGTAGTGGCATTGTTGAGTTGGGCATCGAAGAGCGTCCGACTAGCATTGTATATGGCATGAAAAATTTGTCCCGCCGTTGGCGCGATCTTAAACCGCACCAATGGCATAATCACTAGTATCGCACATGTGCTCGAATGGAAGATTCCAATTAGAAGCTACAATCACCGATGCCGAGACTAAAACATGCTTCAACACTTGGAACGTCTTCAAACATTGATCACCAAAAGTGAAAAGAACATTCTTCTCGAGGAGGTTACCAAGTGGCTTAGCAATTTTGGATAAAACTTTGATGAACTGTCGGTAGAAACCGACATGGCCAAGAAACCCTTAGCATTGGATGGTGGTGGAAGTTTGTCGATGACGTCTATCTTAGCTCGGTCGACTTCTATCCTTTTTCAGGATATCTTGTGCCCTAAAACCACCCCTTCTTGGACCATGAAGCGGCACTTCTCCCAATTCAAGACAAGGTTAGTCTCAAGACATCGTTGCAAGACAAGAGCAAGATTTTTCACGCATGCATCATATGAAGCATCAAACACCGAAAAGTCATCCATGAATATCTCAAGCTATCTCGAACCAAAGGTTCTACATGAGTTTGCACATACATAATAGGGGAAGTATCAAGTCTCGCGACCATCTTGTGCAAAGAATCATCGTCCTCATCTTCCAATCCAAGAAGACATGCTTCAAGAGAATCATCAAAAGAAGAGGAATGTCTCTTGGACACAAGAATCAATAATATCAATCTGCATGCAAGAAGAGGATGAGGAGTCGTTCGGGCACTTCATGGCTTTAAACACATCGAATGTGACTCTTTCATCTTGGATTTTCATCATCACTTTCCCGTTCTTTACATCGATAAGAGTACTTCCGATGGCAAGAAAAGGACGTCCAAGAATAATCGGCACCTCATCATCCTCCTCCATCTCCAAGACAACAAAGTCTGTCGGGAAAATTAAGGTGCCAACCTTCACCAATACATCTTCCACTATGTCTTGAGGATAAATAATAGATCGATCCGCAAGTTGTAAAAAATTGGTGGTTAGATGAGCATCACCCAACCCCAATTTCCTACAAATAGACAAAGGCATAAGATTAATGGAGGCACCAAGATCACATAAAGCACGATTAAAGGTATGATTGCCAATGACACATGGAATAGTTAAACTCCCCGGGTCCTTTATCTTTAACGATAGCTTCCTTTGGATGATTGCACTACGCTCCTCATTAAGCTTCACGGTCTCAAAATCCTCGAGTTTACGCTTCTTAGATAAGATCTTCTTCATGAACTTGGCATAAGAAAGCATTTGAGCCAAGGCATCCGCAAACGGAATGTTGATGTGTAGTTTGCGGAATACTTCCAAGAACTTCTCGAATTGTTTGTCGAGCTTGTGCTTATAAAAGCGTTGAGGATAGGGAATCTTTGGCACATACGGAGCGGGATTATCGAGAAAGAGTTTAGAGGGCACCTTGGATGATGGTGTCACGTTTGGAGCATCAACCTTAGCTTGAGTAGAGATTTGTTCATTTTGCTTGCCCTCATCTTGCTTAGAGTACTCGGGATCCTTAGCTGCTTTACCACTTCGTGTTGTGATGGCCTTGGCATGCTCCTTTGGATTGGTCTCCGTTGTGCTAGGAAGAGATCCTTGTGCCCTTTGAGTAAGGGTATTAGCAATTTGCCCAACTTGATTCTCTAAGTTCTTCAATGATGCTCCATGACTTTGAAGGATGGTGTCATGCCTTTGAAAGTTCTCATCCGTTTTGACAATTTTTTGATGACTAGTAAGTCGCGTTAGAACGCAAGCGTATGCGTAGTGTAGCAAGTAATATTTGAGTAAAAGATATCTTTCCCACGAGGATCAAATATTCTAGCAATCGAAGTATGATAGCTGATCTTGGGTCAAACAATCCGCGTAGCGAGGTTTGAATGTAATACTAGCTGTACTAACTAAATAACTAAATGAGATTACCTAACTTAAATAGAATCAAGTCTAAGATATGGGGGAAGAGAGGGGTTGTGATGTCGTCTTTCGGTTATGTGTGTAGTTGCTAAGTGTTGATCTAGTCGTTTCAAAGTGATCTCAATCGGGTCCTAAGGTGAAGTTTAAGTTCTCTCGAATCATAAACTTACTCTAGTACGACGTTGCCTCTAACATCGTTCGATGAAAGGCCATTATGTCTAACTAGTCTAAACTCGGGATCCCTTTAGCGATTCACACGTCACGCATGCTACCTCTCGGTCATGCATTCAACGTATGGGTGAATGGCCATGGTCCGATACCTACCTATCCTTTCGGAATCAATATGTATCCTAGATCATACGATGGGAGATCAAGTCATCAAAGCATTAAGCACAATCATAAACCTAGATCACAATCCGAATCGACTAGATCTACACAAATCACAACATTCCACACAACCTGCCAACTATCACAACCCCCACAAGGAGTTTAGCCAATCATGGGGGTTTCAAGGCATATCATCAAACACCTCATGTGCATGATTATCATCATCAACACTAATTAGAATTAAGATCATAATTCAACCAAAATGAGAAGAAATAAGCAAAATCACAAAACAAATTGATAGAACGTGTCAAGATCCTCTTGCTTCCAAGCACACTTCTACACCAAAATCTCCATAATGAAGTCTAAACCCTAATCAAATTAGTGTTATTGTTTGCACAAATGTTCTCTCCCCTCATACAATTAGCCTAAGAGGTCTTTTTATACACAAGTTGATCTGGACTTCGTCGACACGTGCCCGGGCGCAGGATGCAAAAGCGCTCTGGCGCTTTGCAATGAATTTCGAATGGCAACAAGGCTTGGCGCCCAGGATTGAAAGAACAAAGCGCCCGGGCGCTTTGTATTCTGTGTCCTATGGCTTCAAAACCGCTTCGTTCTCCATCCTTCGATCTGTTAACCTCCTAGCTCGATCATTCTTCCTTGATACATCTTGCTCGTCCATGTAATGTCCGTTTTACCTACAAAAACATCAACACACATCAAAGCTCACTCATGTACAAAAAACGGGACTAAATATCAAGATTTTCATGCAAAGAAGTCTAAATATATAGCAAAATATGGAATCAAAGAATGAATGATACGAGCTAAACAGCAATGTACTTCGCCAAGACTTCTTCAAGGCTACTATTAGGAGGTTATGGTGGTCGTGATGCTTGATTAAAACCCGACAATGTCCAATAACGTGAAAACACAAGAAACAACGAAAACAGCCTTTAAATGACCTTAAAACATTAAAAAACAGATGAAAAGGTTAAAAACACCATAAAACAACCTCAAATAACTTGAAATTTGTGAAAAGACCATTAAAAAGAGTTGCCAACACTCAAAAACATATGAAAAAGCTAAAAACACCATAAAAACAACTCAAATAACTTCAAAAGGTTAAAAAGACCATAAGAACAACTCCATTCACTTCAAAACGCACAAAAACAAATGAAAAGTGGTAAAAACACCAGAAAACATCCTCAAATAACTTGAAAACTCAAGAAATAGCAAAAGGAGCATTGAAATGAGCTCAAAACACTCAAAAACGAATGAAAGGTCAAAAAACACTACAAAACAACCTCAAACAACTTGAAAACACAAGGAACAAGGAAAACGGCATTTAAATGACCTTAAAACACACAAAACCACATGAAAAGGCTAAAAACACCATAAAACAACCTCAAATAACTTGAAAAATGTGAAAACATCATTGAAATGAGCTGAAAACACTCAACAACACTTGAAAAGGCCAAAAACACCATAAAAACAACTCAAATAACTTGAAAAGGCTAAAAACACCATAAGAACAACCCCATTCACTTCAAAACGCACAGAGACGAATGAGAAGTGGAAAAAACACAAGAAAACAACCTCAAATAACTTGAAAACTCAAGAAAAAATGAAAAGAGGCTTGAAATGAGCCCCAAACACTCAAAAACACATGAAAGGGCTAAAAACACCACAAAACTACTTCAAATAACATGAAAACACAATAAACAACGAAAATAGCCTTTAAATGACCATAGAACACTCTAAAACACATGAAAAGGCTACAAACACCATAAAACAACCTCAAATAACTCGAAAATTATGAAAAATTCATTGAAATCAGCTCAAAACATTCAAGAACACTTGGAAAGGCTAAAAACCTGGAGTTTTTCCACTTTTCATTTGTTTTTGTTCATTTTTAAGTGAATGGAGTTGTTCATATTGTGGTTTATTTTTTTCAAGTTATTTGAGTTATTTTTCTACTTGATTATTTCTCCAAGAGAAACCCGGATGATTCCTTGCATTGTTAGGGTTATAATATTGGTTACCACCTTGTTTAGGTCGTATGTAACCTTGCCCATTGTAACCTTGCCCATAAGCTACTTGTTCCATGTTTTGAGCTTGAGCCATATTCGATTACAAAATGACAGTCCGCGTAATCATGAGATCCGCCACAAAGATCACAAGAAGAGGGTGAAGATTGTATAGAAGATTGAATATGAGATTGGATAGAGTTTGCTTGACCTTTTGTAGAGCCCGAAGACAAAGCGCTTATTTGTTTTGTAAGAACATCCAATTGCTTCATAATAGAAGCCACATGATCTAGCTCAATCACGCCCGTGACTTTCCATGACGTTTGACGTTAACCCGGTCATTGATATGAGCTATCGGTCGTAGAATCCAAGAGATTGCATGCGGTATAATAATCAAGATTAATGAAAGATCCCTTTGTCACCACATAAAAAGAAACTCGGAGTTCATGGTGAAGTCCCTTGAAGAAACTTTCCATTTGCATCCAATTGGGCAAACCATGATGTGGGCACTTTTTGAGGAGTTCCTTGAAGGGTTCCCAAGCCTCATGAAGGGTCTCCGTGTCATATTGAGCAAAAGTCGTAATATCCGTTCGAAGCTTGGCCGACTTGGCCGGCGAGAAGAACTTTGCTAGAAAATTTTGAGCTATGTCAGTCCAAGTGAAGATTGAGAAAGGGAGGTTGAAGAGCCACTCCGAGGCCTTACCCTTCAAGGAGAAAGGGAAGAGAAAGAGCCGAATAGCCTCTTCGAATACCCCATCAACCTTGATTGTGTTTGTGTGCATATGAAACTTTGCGAGATGATTGTTAGGACATTCGCTAGGGTGCCCACTAAAGGGCTCCCTATGGATCATGTTGATGACCGACGGCTTGATCTCAAAGTTTCTTGCATCGATGGGAGGTGTCACAATTGCGTTATATTCACTTAGTACATTTGGCATTGCTTGTTCTTTCATAGATGGTAGAACCGGTTGAGGAGGAGGAACACCCACTCTAGTCGCTTGCACCGTGCCTTGGATGACGGCTTGAATTTGTGCTTGGATGTTCTCCATTTGGTTTAAAGGGAGTTGAGGAAGAGGATTGAGCTCGCCTTGTTGATTGTCTTGGGGTTCCATTGAGGTTTATGGAGTATGGGAGTTGAACTTGTGTTGCTTGCGGTTCCGTCGGAGAGTCCTTTCGATCTCGGGATCAAGAGAGAATAGGGGTCCGTGAGCCAACCTTTGCATGCATAAGAATGTCACCTACTAGAACAACAAACACACACACAACTTCAATTGGAATCAAAGAATCAAGAGAAGGCAAGAGTAGAGAATGAAACAAAGAATATAAAAATGTTTAAGCACAAGATAGCTATTGACTTCAATGGTAGAGATTTAGATCCTCGGCAACGGCGCCGAAATCTTGTTTGAAGACTACTAAAACCCGTCAAAACACAAGCATACATGTCGTGTAGCAAGTAATAAGTGAGTAAAAGATATCAATCCCACAACGATCTAGTATTCTAGCAATCGAAGTATGGTAGCTAACCTTGGGTCAAACAAATCGAGCGTAGAGAGGTTTGAATGTTAAACTAGTTCTACTAACTAAATAGCTAAATGCGCTTATCTAACTTGGATAGAGTCGGGTTTAAGATACAGGAGAAGAGAGGGGTTATGATTTCATCTTTCGGTTATGTGTAATTGCTAAGTGTCAATCTAGTTGTTTCAAAGTGATCTCAATCGGGTCCTAAGGTGAAGTCGAAGCTCTCTCGAGCCATAGACTCACTCTAGCACAACATCATCGCTAGCATCTCTCGATGAAAGGCCGTCGCATCTAACTAGTCTAAGCTCGGGTTCCCTAATGATTCACACGTCACGCATGCAACCTCTCGGTCATGTATTCCTCGTGCGGGTTAATGGCCGTGATCCGATACTACCTATTCTTCCGGAGTCAATACATATCCTAGGTCATATGATGAGTGATCAATTCATCGAAGCATTAAGCATAACCAAAAACCGAGATCCCAATCTGAATCAACTAGATCTACAACAATCACAACATCCACACAACCATCCAACTATCATAACCCCCACAAGGAGTTTAGCTAATCATGGAGAGATCAAGACAAATCATCAAACACCTCATATGCATGATCATCATCATCTACACAAACTAAAATAAAGATCACAATTCAACCAAAATGAGATGAAACAAGCACAATTCCAATGCAATTTGATAGATCCAATCAAGATCCTCTCTTTTGCAACACAATTCTCCACCAAAATCTCCCAAGAATCAAGCTCCAACCTTTAGCAAATTCGTGTTAAGTGTTTTTCCCCCAAAAAATATAAGCCTAAGGGGTCTTTTTATACACAATCGATGGGGGATTTCGTAGGCACGCGTTCGGGCGCAGGGTATAGAAGCGCCCGGATATTTCACAGTGTTTTTCGAGTGGAAACAAGGGGTGGCACCCGGGCGCTTTTGACTCTGTGTCTCATGGCTCAAAAATGCTTTGTTTCTCCATCCTTCTAGCTAGAAAATGCTTTGTTATGCTCCTAGCTCAATCATTCTTCCTTGATACGTCTTTGCTCGTCCGTTTAATGCCCGTTTAACCTACAAAAACATCAACACGCATCAAAGCTCACTCAGGTACAAAATCCAGACTTAAATCTCAAGATTTTCATACAAAAACGTCTAAATATATGACAAAAGTAGGATCAAAAGATGAATGATACGAGCCAAACAATTGACGTGATTGTGATGGACGTCATGTGTAGTGAGTAGATCTGATTGGCGAAACCATGTGAATGAATATAGAACTAATGTAGATCATAAGATTATTCTATTAATCATAATAATTGTGCTTAGTGACTTTTATGTGATGCCTATGCTTATTTTATCAAGTCATGAATTCGAATTAGGTTACCTACCTAAGTTAGATGATTCTTATGATCGGTTAGTATGCAAATTTTTATAACAAACATAAGGTAGCAAATAATGATTAAGTGAAAACTTTTGTAGGCTTAATTATTATGGTTAGTTGTAATACCCGAGAATTTTGGGAGTTTAAAAATGAATATATAACATACGTACAGTACGTACGTAGATAAAGCACGAATAAAAGACGTTACATATAACGTTACGAATTAAAATATAATCGCGCTAAAAGGGTAATAGATTTAATTCAAGGAAATATTTGATTACTAAATCAAATATAACGATGAAATATTTGGGATGATTAGTTGAACGCGTCAATAAATACACGAACGAATAACGTTATAACGTTATAAACGTTGCGCGTAAGGGCTAGCGACATTAATCCCATAAATAACCGATTATGACTCGGAAGATCATATTTTCGTATATGGGATAAATCTATCGATACGAATAGATTATTGATGAATTAATATTATGAAAATTGGGTAAATAGTGGACAAAAATGAGACGTATCATGGGACGGAACGGGGTATTTTCCACGCACACCTAATTTCTCTACTCCTGCCCACTTCTTTCTCCTTTCCATTCCACTGTCTCCCCCCATCACTCACCTTCCTCTCCAGCCGCCTACTCTCTGGCCACCAACGCCGCCGTAGCTGTCCACCATCTTCGACCAACGTGATCATCATCATCTTCTTCATCACTTCATCACCACGCCTTCACCACTTTCATCATCACCATGATGACAATAAGACGAAGAACAGCAGCAGTAGCTGGAGGGGAGGATCAACATCAGCAACCCGACAAGAGAACATCAATGGATCCGTCTGTGTGATCATGTGCATAAGGAAATCAAAAGTGTTCGAGGTAACCTCACTCGTCTGAGACGCTTCTTTTATGCGTTCACAAGCTTTCTTCACGTCCGTGCATGTTTGTGATATGTTTTTACTGTGAATGATGTGTGTGGAACGGATTTTATGCGTTGTGGTGTCAAATGAAGGATCCGTGAGCGTCGAAGGCGGGGTTTCCTGGACGTTCTGGGTTGCAGAACAGTCGCGACTGCGACCACCCCGGGTCGCGCCCGCGATGGGGGGAGAGGGGAGGGGGGGAATCTGGGATTTTGGCTGACAGACGCGTCGCGCCCGCGACGGCCTTTTGGCCAAGAAATCGTCGATTTCGTGCATCGAACTTTAAACCTAGATACGTATTTGAGATATATAAACCATACGCATACAAATATAGCATTTGACATGCATATATATCATGTTTGATGCGTGATGGGGTATTTGGGGTTGAAATGAACTGAAATACACACCGTTATAACATATATATACCCTCTCGGGAAATAAATGAAAACGACCATTAAACAACTAATAACAAGGAAACGGGGGATGTAAAACATAGTTATACTATCTGTGTGAACTAATGAAAAAGCGAACGAATAAGAAATATTGCATCCCTGAATTGATGAGGTCGATATTGACGTCCATTTTTGGATCCGTTGGATCGTTGATTGTTTTTTCTGGAATTATTGAGAAGGTCGAACAATGGTGTCCGTTCTTTGATCCATTGCAATCATCTGTTGTTTCTTTGAATAAGCCTTGGTGGCTTGGGTTTGAGTCATTGCACTCCAGTATTATCCTCTGAGTCATCGTGTAACGCCCCGAAATCCGGCATGTCCGGCATAGACCCAGTCCATGACAAGACCAATCAAACCAAACGGGTTTGTAGGCATAGAAGCTAAGGAAGCTACCTAAACAATAAAAATTATAAATCCAAATGATAATATACAATCCCAATTACATTACAATGTCTTGTCATCTACAAGTGGTTTCCAACGAGCATTTATCACATTTCGCACAATGAGGTGAATATCTATATGCATAAAATCTCACTCTATCGTTTCGGCATTGCTTGGTGATGGATCTACAAATAAAACACATAACCATGAGCTAAAAGCTCAGCAACCAAAGTCTATGCATTCGATTTGTAGGGTACTCCCCCAACTATGGCGATCGGTGAGTACCTATAAAACATTTTCTAATAACTGAAGAAAAATATGACCACCATATCAAACCATACACATATTAAAAGCATAGACGCCATTTTTCTCATTTATATTCTTTTCACTTTCTTAACCATTGCAAGTCCGTGTCCCTGATGTGTATGAAATCACACATCATTTCGTTATTCTAAACGTTTGTTTTTATTCCCTTTAAATTTTTTAAATTGCATTTTTAGTGCGTTTTGCCTTGGAATGTTGGTACTGCTATGTGTTGATGTTTTATGGCAGATTGACACGGAATTTGAAGCAAAAAGAAGGAGAATGAAGAGAATGGAAATCCAAGACCTCGAGGAGCTGTATTTCACGTTTCGTCGTCATTTCACGTGCTTCGAGAGTCTTTTCAGCAAACTTTCACCACGATTAGTTAGA
>JAOVYX010003056.1:0-11244 GCA_035668315.1 Drosera spatulata
TTATACATAGCATCTAAACACATAAATCTAGCTAATCATGGTGAAAGTTTGCCGTAAAAACACTCGAAGCACGTGCAGTGATGATGAAATGTGAAATGCAGCTTTTCGAGTTCGTGGATTGCCATTCTCTTGATTCTTCTTCATTTTTGCTTTAAATTCCATGCCAATCTGCCATAAAACATCAACGCACAGCAGTACCAACGTTCCTAGACAAAACGACACTAAAAATATAATTTAGATAATGAAAAAAAAAACGTTTAAAATAAAGAAACGATGTGTGATTTCATACACATCATTTGGTGCACTACCTGGTAAAATTTTTGAGATAACCTATTACCCCCTCTAGGTTATTTCTGGGACTTTCAACATCTTCTTCAAATGGCACGAGCGTTACTGTTTCAAGCACATCTACCTCTTCACTTTTTGGGAGAATACATTCTTACTGTCGCTAACCTTATAAATCGCATTCCCACGCCAGTACTAAATGGAAAGACTCCTCATGAGTTACTCTTTGGAACATCACCGACTTATAATCACTTACGAACCTTTAGTTGCCTTCGTTACACGCACAACCATAACTCAAACCGGTCTAAGTTTTATCCTCGTGCTATTAAATGTATTTTTATAGGATATCCACTTTGCGAAAAGGGATATCAAGTCTATGATCTTAACACTAATAAAACCTTCGTGTCACTAGATATTATTTTTCATTAAAATCTTTTCCTATTCCTCACATCCGCATAAGCTCCCCCATCAACCTCTTGCCTTTTACTAATCTTGTTGAGCATGTATCCCTCCAAGACACACAGCTTAGTTCTTCAAGCATACAATCTCGCAACACCAACGCTATCATCCTATAATTCGCTCATCTTCATGCGATCAACCTACCCTATTACCGTCCTCTTCTATAGTAACTACTACCATTGAAGAGCAGCCTGCATCTCTATCCCACAAGCAAAATGAACAGCCTGCTCCTGCCCTATGACATTCTAGTCGACCCCATTATCCTCCTGCCTACCTAAAACACTATGTATGTCATATGCCCTCACTAAGTCCATGTCTCCCTTCTCGATCGACGACGTCTACATATATGATTTCTTATCCTATTAAATTAGCTTTTTCAATGTTCAGGCTTACTCTTTCTCATTATGCTTTCACTACTTCTCTTTATTTGGAACAAGAGCCTACTTCATTTTCTGAGGTTGTTAAATCTTGCCATTGATTTTTAGCTATGAAAAATGAGATTGATGCCTTATAGCATAATAACACTTGGTCTTTGGAATCATTGCCTGCAGGCAAGTCACCGTTTGGAAGACGGGAAGATGGAAGTATCGATCGTTATAAAGCTCGACTTGTCGTGAAGGGTTACACACAACAAGAAGGCCTCGACTACACAGACACTTGCTCCCCTGTCGCTAAGCTCGACACAGTTCACAGTCTTCTTGCAGTTGCAGCCATACGAGGGTGGCACCTGCACCAACTTGACATTAATAATGCATTCCTTCATTGAGATTTCCATGAAGACGTTTACATGTGCTTGTCACCCGGGTTCCAAAAGCAGGGGAGTCCTACTATTGGAAATTAAATAAATCTCTTTACGGTCTAAAACAAGCTTCCGGAAATTGGTTTTCTACATTAACTCGCTCTCTTCTTGATGCAGGTTATAAGCAATTGAAAACGGATTATTCAATATTCTTCACGTCTATTGATAGCAGCTACACAACTGTCCTGGTCAGGAACACATGCAAGATCAATATGTATCCCTATTAAACTTGGTATTCTCACCCCTATCCTCATTTAGATTGGTACAGACTAGGGCAGACCCATCATTTGTAGGATTCCCTCAAGCCCTACTTTATAGTGGCACCTCTGACATTCAAATGACACCCTACACTGCAGCTACGAGTCTGAGGCAAGCGCTCGCAGATGTCAGAATGACACCAATCCATGAAAGACCATCATCTACTGCAAGAACAGTGCACAAAACTGTGCCTTCTGCACATCAACAGTCATCTCCCAAGAAACCACTGTGGAATATAGACTCAGACAGATGGTTCAAGAAATGTACAGCATGCATCAGTGGACAAATGATGCATTCAAGGAACTTCTTGACAGATTGAAACCAGTTGCAGACGAGCTGAAAGTTGAGAAGACTGCAAGGACAAAGTGTTTTGAAGACTTCCACGCATCCCTGTCCAACATGGCTGAAGGACTCATTAATCAAATACGGAGGGCTAATGCCCTAAATCTTCAACAATACAGGCGTAGCTCCTCAAACCTGAACAAGCTAAGGGGATAAAACTCAGCTGATCTTCGCAATCTGCAAGCTTCTTTGAAGACCACCTAGCAGTAGCTTGAGGAACACATTCTTAACAATGACACAAGGCTTAACCTGCTAAAAAACAAGCTTCAACTTGAAACTGTCAAGGCCACAGTTGCCCAGCAGACAACAACTTTTGAGCTAAAAGCCCTCCGAGCTGTCATAGAAGCCCTCACCATAGCACTTAATGCTAACAAAAAGGGGGAGAAGACAGCAGAAAGACGAAAAGAAACAACAAGGTAATCTACAGAGAAGGCAGCCGGCGAGAAGCCTGCAATGGAAGCACCAAAATCTTCTCCAGACGTGCTCAAAAGAAAATCAACAGCAGCAGTAGAAGGACAAAGGGCTGCAAAATTCCAAAGACCTCTGGGGGAGAGGTCATCAATCCAAAAACCTCATGAAGAGAGGCACAGAACTCACGGGGAGCAAACCCAAGAGAGGCCACCAGGGCACAGATCTCAAAGGGAGCAGCCTCATAGAGAGAAATGAAAGCATCACAGAACATCTGAGGATCAGCCTCACAAGCGCAGCAAAAACAGTGAGCATCATAGGTAGAAAGAATATGCTCTTTGCTGCACATTAGTCTAAGGATTTAGATTAAGATTCTTTTTATCAAACAATGTAATTAGATAGTTACCTTATTGTTTTACTTAGAAGTTTTGTTAGCTTCAATTTAGGGGGAGACTGATAGTAATTTGCAATCCCTCCAAGATGTATAGAAATTGATGAACAAAACTTAGAGGTATTAGCCATGATATTGTTAGTGTGTTTAGACTGGAAATAAGGTAGGTATCTATAGTCTAGTTCAGATGATGGAGAGCAAACGATCGCAGATGGAGAGCATTATGGGCCACCAGATGTAGACTACTATAGAGAATTTCGGCTAAGCAGTTAAGGCATGCATGGACAATAAAAGACCTGCAAACGCTTCAGGATCTGGGATTAATCTTGTAAACAAGGACCAACACAACAATGCATGGATTGCATCAGATCTGGGTTGAGACAAGGTTGCAGCAGTGACTGAGCGCAGATGAGGTCTTAACGGTACTGAGTACAGACTGAGTTGCAGTAGGCTGGAGTGCAGTAGAGATGGTTGCTTTGGTTGGGGCAAAAGTCTAAGGATCAATCACATCGAAGATTTGAGGTTCAAAGTGACAGTACGAGGATTAGAAAAAGGTGAGCTGTCAACATCAGTGAAGGATCGCATGTGACAAGCTATCACCATCAAATCAAGTACACAAGTCATGGGTTCATTTCTTCAGCCTATAAAAGGGGATCAAAGAGCTCAAAGAACAGTGCTATTGAAATACAAAGTGTGCAAAACCAATCTGAATTCAAAAACTGTTCAAGTGAACTGAATTGAAGAACAAGAAGAAGAAGGGCTCACTAGTCTGCATTGAAGAACAGAAACTGCAGCGAAGTTCAGAATAGGATCTGTACAAAAGGTCTAGGTTCTTCACCTTTGACAAATTAGATAGCTCGTCAAGGGGATGTCTTGTAACGCAGAAACAATAAGATAGTGAACTCAACTCTTGGATTGACTAAACTGGTTACCAAGGAAAGACAGAACTAAGCTCTCAATTATCATTTGATAACGAGTGTCTGAACTAGTATAAATTCTGTGTTCTTTATTTACTTTTAATTGTTTTAAATTGTTAGAACTGTTAGAAATCAATCATAACAACAAATAGAGACAAATTCTTAAAGTTTAAGTCTCTGCTGCAGACCTCCTCAGTGGTCTGCAAAGAACTTCAATATATTGAAATCCATTATTCCGCTGCATAACACTAAAAAATTTAGAACAATCTGTTCATCCCCCTCTAGGTTATACCTGTGGATCTTAGAGTGTAAGTGTCCTTCCCTGCATAAAAAATCAGAGGTCACGGGTTTGTGAATGTGGTTTCATGGTGACATGAAAGTGATGTTTCAAAAAAACGACGACTTCAACAATGGCTAAAAACTTGAGAGTGCCTATAAATACAAAAACAATACCCAAGATTTCGTAACTTTTGAATTTCTGAATCTCCTTTGCTCTGAAAGAAAAACAAGTGCAGTAAGGCTTCAAGTGAACTGTGTGAGAACTTGATAACTGAAGATTTGAAATAGCTATTTGAAAGCAAGATTTGAAGCAAGGATTGAATAGTACTAGTGTTAGACAAACGATTGCAAGAGGCTGTTTCGAGTTGTTTAAGGACAAGAAAAGCTCATGTAATAGGTTTGTTTTGTCATTTATATACTGTAAGGTGACAAGTTGATTATGAGTCTAAAACAATCACACATAATACTATCCTTTTGACATATCATATTGATAGTCAAAGAAAGACTGGATTAGGGATATAACCGTATTTTAGCTATATACTCTAATCAATATAAAAATTTCTTATGTCTCTACATTGTTGCTTTCTTTACTTTAACCCTACCACTAATCAAGTTCGACATATAATAATTTAAAAGGAATCAACATTATTGTAATAAGGTTCCATATTATTGCAGTAAACTTAAAGCAATATTGTTGTCTAACTGATCTTTGTGATTTTGACAATAAAGATTCGAAAAAGAGACTATTCATCCCTCTCTAGTTTTACAGCAAGTTATATTGAGGCTTAGTAAGGATGATGTGATAGAAAGTAGAGATAATAGAGACATTTTAACATCAAAACCTTACTAATTTTGGAAAGGCTGTAATTTATGTGGGACGATCACATTTAATAATGTGTCGTAATTTATCAAGGAAGGAATAAATCAAGAAAAACATGCATAAAAATATGCTCAACAAATATATGTTGATTGAGTCAGATTCTTGTTTCAATTTTTAATTTTGTATATAACCGTTCATGGGATGCGACCATTGGACAAAGATCGCCTGCTGTTATTTTTTGGACAGCAAAGATGTTGTAAATCACATCAAGGATGCATATTGCACCATAAAACTACTTCAATTTTTTTTTCTTTTTTTTTTTTTCTTGTTTGGAGGGTTGGATTTCCTTGATATTCAACAATTACAGCAAGGAATCCCTTGCCGCGACACTAGCCTTTTGATCGTATTTGTGATTTTGGGAGGGGTTTTGTTGAGAGATGTATACCTAAATTATTTTTTGTTTCAATAGATAAATATCTAATGAGTTTGATTGATATTATCTTATAATGAATGATTCGATCCGACATATTGATTTATATATGTGTTGAAATTTTATGTGATTTGATATAAAAAGAATATTTTTTTATGATAAGTGGGATTTAAGAGAGAGAATGAGAGAGGATAAGAAAGGAGGTGATGGGTGTAATGTAACAGAGGCTGATTTATTTTGATTTTTTTATATGAAAAAGATTATTAAATATAATATATTGACTATATTTTGAGATTGTCCGTAAAAAAAATATGATGTATAATATGAAACGGAAAAAATATTATAAAAATTTGCAAGATTTTTTTTGAAATTATAGATTAATAAGTTTTTAATCTGTTTCTTTCTAAACTTGGGAGTGTGCGAGTGTATTTTTTTCTCACCAGCTTGGCGCATCTCCTTGACTTCAACATAACCTGGAGTCATCGAACTCTCAATAAAGGAATCAAATTTGAGCGCGAGACTGTGGATCCGAACCCGTCGATTAGCATCCGAATCCGAAATTGCATGCCATGTCTCTCCACGATCGCATCCAAGCTCACCACACTCGCCCACCTGACCCAACTCCATTCCCGCATCATCGTTTCTTCCCTTTACAACAACAATTTCTATGCCTCCCTCCTCATCACCCACTCCACGCGCTTCCACGCGCCCCCTTCCTACGCCCGCTGCATCTTCGACTCCGTCCCCAGCCCCAACGTCGTCCTCTACACCAACATGTGCAGTTTCTACCTTCACTGTGCCGCCTAGCACGGCGTAATGTCCCTGTTCGTGAAGATGATGAGGGACGGCGAAGTCAGCATTGATGCGTTCGTGTACCCGGTGGTGATCAAAGCGGCGGTGGAGGCGGGGGAGGGGAGTGTTGTGGTGCACGCGGAGGCGGTTAAATTGGGTCATGGGAATGATAGGTTTGTGAGGAATGCGGTGATGGACGGGTACGCGAAGATGGGGAAGATGGATGGCGCGCGGAAGGTGTTTGATGAAATGCCTGAGAGGGTTGTGGCCAAATGGAACGCGATGATATCGGGGTATTGGAAGTGGGGGTATGAGAAGGAGGCGTGCGAGCTGTTCGGGTTGATGCCGGAGAGGAATGTGGTTAGTTGGACCACGATGGTGACTGGGTTTTCAAAGGTTAAGGATTTGGAGAGGGCGAGGAGGTATTTCAATCAGATGCCGGAAAGGAGGTGGTTTCATGGAACGCGATGCTTTCGGGGTATGCTCAGAATGGGTTCGAGGAGATGGCAATGGGTTTGTTTGATGAGATGTTGAGGGATGGTGTGAGGCCTGATGAGACGACTTGGGTTACTGTGATGTCTGCGTGCTCGTCATGGGGCGATCATTCCTTGGCCAAAGCTCTTGTCAGGACAATAGATGAGAGCAAGATTGAGCTCAATTGCTTTGTTAGGACTGCGCTCGTCTACATGTATGCCAAATGTGGAAAGTTGGAAGAAGCTAAAAGGATCTTTGATGAATTACGAGGGTGTAGAAACTCTGTTACATGGAATGCCATGATCTCAGCTTATATGCGCGTTGGGGGTCTCGTTTCTGCAAGAGACTTGTTTTCTAGAATGCCTACGAAGAATGTTGTCTCTTGGAATTCGATGATTGCTGGTTATGCTCAGAATGGGCAGTCCCCTCTTGCTATTGAGCTCTTCAAGGAGATGGTTGCAATCGAGCACCCCAAGCCAGACGAAGTCACCGTGATCAGTGTTCTATCTGCTTGTGGACATCTCGGAGCTCTAGAATTTGGCATTTGGGTCGCTAATTTCGTCCATGATGCCCAGATTCAACTTACTATCTCAGGATGCAATGCATTGATTTTCATGTACTCAAAATGTGGTAGCATGGTGGAAGCCCAGCGGATTTTCCACGAAATGCCTGTGAGAGATGTGGTTTTCTACAGCACACTAATTTCTGGACTTGCAGCCCATGGCGCTGCTAAGGAAACAGTTGATCTACTATCAGAAATGGAGCAAGAAGGCACTCATCCTGACCGTTTAACTTATGTTGGCATTTTAACCGCGTGTAGTCATGCCAGTTTATTAGAAGAAGGTCGAAGGGTGTTTCGATCAATGGGGACTCCGTTGATAGACCACTATGCCTGTATGGTTGACCTGTTAGGTCGAGTAGGCAAGCTGGAGGAAGCAGTAAATCTAGTCGAGAGCATGCCAATGGAGCCTCATGCTGGCGTCTATGGATCCCTTTTGAATGTCAGCCGGATCCACGAAAAGGTTGAGATTGGTGAGCTTGCTGCAGAGAAGCTCTTCGAGCTCGAACCACATAACTCCGGTAATTACATCTTGCTATCTAACATATATGCAACAGCAAGAAGATGGGACGATGTAGAGAGGATCAGATCCCTGATGAGAAACAAGGGAGTTGTCAGGTCAACAGGTTGGAGTTGGGTCGAGTACGATGGCAAACTGCACTGCACAAGTTCATTGCAGGAGATCGTTCACATGAACTTTCTGAAGCTATCTACAAGTTGTTGGTCGAGCTGAGGAGGAAGTTGAGGGGCGCTGGTTATGTTACTGACAAGAGCTGTGCCTTGACAGACGTCGAAGACGAGGAGAAGGAAGAGATGGTGGGTGTACATAGCGAGAAACTAGCGATCTGCTTCGCACTACTGGTTTGTGAAAAAGGTTCCGTTATCAGGGTGGTGAAGAACCTGAGGGTTTGCTCAGACTGTCATGTCTCCGTAAAAATGATCTCGAAGTTGGAGCAAAGGGAGATTATTGTGAGGGACGATAACAGGTTTCACTGTTTCCAGGACGGGTTCTGCTCCTGGAATGACTACTGGTAAAACTCAGAAATCAAGAGAATTGAACGAAAGCTTTTCGATTGAAAGTTGACATAGGATGCAAGAGGATACATGAATGTATGTAACATCTCTATGCGCGGTTGAATTCGGGAAGACCATATATCGAAGTAAAAGTAAAACTGGTCTGGTTGTGCTTCTGTCATGGTTTTTTAGGTACAGAAATCAGACCCAAAGGTGGAACATTGACATTGCAAACTACGACTTCTTGGCGATCAAGGACAAATGCTACGGTTTAGGCTTGCCCTCCTGACGTAGAAAAAGGGAAGAGAAGTGAGAATTAGGCTCCATTAGTGAAAAACAAGGAATGAATTAGAATAGATTAGAGAAAGAAGAGAAGAATTTGTGGAAGAAATCAATACAACATTCAATTTTTATTCATTCAAGCTTTATGGATACAACATGAACTTGGAATATTCATAGAAGAGGAAGATCAATCTTTACTCCAGATAACAATCACCGATAATACAAATAATCAAAATAAGTCACACCAAGTGTGATCAAAGGTCAAATCAAGTGTGATCAAGGATGCATGTCTAAATCTTTAACTTCACATCGAAATCCCACGTGTTAAATCCGGATCTTCGTTTAGTGTGTTTAGATTTTGGTCGGTTACAAACATGTGTGAGGCATGATGATGGCCCGTCGTTATTCTCCCCTTGTTGGAAAAAATTCGTCCTTGAATTTTGAAAAAAAAAAAAAAAAAGGATTAGGTTCTTTACACGAGCAAAAAAAAACTCACGGAATCCCTACGGCTCTTCGCAAAGAAGTTCCTTAAACAACTTTCGGCTCGTAAGAACTTATAAAGCTCATGATGAACATTCACTTCAAAGAATCCATCTGGTACAACATACTCAACATATCGTACATCATACGATTCTTTCAAAGATTGATATTTCATTTCCTCCAAAGATTGATTTTCTATCTCATGATATGCGTTGATGTGGACGTCGGCTTCCGAAGGTCTGACCTTAAACCACAGGGGTTGCGCACTATCGGATGATGCGGGTTGAAGAGTCGTTACCTAATTGATCCCAACTAGGAAGGGTTGGATAAGGTTTGGTTTACGGATAGAGTTCTGGACCCGGGAGTTTGGTTAAGTGGCGGAAAGGTCGTGGCTGTTACCAGCACCCGTCAACCCCGCATTGGATGCGGTCACTACTTTCGAAAGTTTCCTCTATTAGATAGTCTTGGCTTCCAATTGTGCTGTCTATTTGTGTGGTATGCAAAAACAAGTTAGGGGAAGATGGAGAATATACAAATATTTGGACCGAATCCCTTAACGGTTGCCTACGTACTTGCGGAGTTCAAGATCAGAGTAAACGTAGTACAGATTATAATCGAATCTTCTAATAAAGTTTTCTACATACCCTGGTCAGATCTTGGACTTTAAAAGGAATCAGACCATGTATAATTCTGAAATTAGGACAGTCTTCGTTGTCACTTTTAAGATTAGTTGACTCCTGGTGAGACTTAGTCGGGCCTTCAAAGTCAACTTAAATTTTAATCCACCTATTTTATGGGTTTTCTGAATTTATTCACCTAAGCGTAAATTTTGATCAAAATCAATTATTTCCTTAAGGATTCTATGAATTGTCAAATTTTATGGTTAATTTTTCTAAGGCGAGATCTAGGTGATTTTCTATCATTTTTTCTTACTCCACCTAAGTGTAGATAAGATTTTAATTTAAGGAGTTTAAGACAACCCAAAAATATTTTTTAACCGATTAAATGTCTGATGATTTACTTCGGTAGTCGTAAACTGATTTTTATGTCGAATCTAGTTGAACAAACAAATAATTGTCAAATAAATCTCATAGAGCATGGATCGAGTCAAACATGTCAAAGATTATTAAGCCGGTTTGGTTATATAATCTCATGTACATTGAGAGTTGAATTGCTACAACTTTAATGAGTCTCTCACCCACATGTGGACCCCCTCAAAACATGAAATCCTTTATTCTACCCGTATGACTAGTGTTGTCAAAAATCAGCCCGGCCCGTCCGTCCGGCCCGATCCGTATGAGTTTTGTCCGGGCTTGGCCCGGCCTTGTAGCTGTCGGACGGGCATTTCGAAGCCCGGTCCAAGGACACGGGCCGGATCGGACATCGGTTTAGGACTTGAATTGTCCGGTCCGGCCCGATCCGGCCATGATCCGGCACCGCGGACGGACGACCCGGCAGACGGGGTTTAACCCGACCAGGAAAAAGTATAAAAAATATGAAATATATAGCAAAAACTGTTGACGTTTTTAAGAAAACGTTGACGTTTTCTATGTGTTAATTTGGTTATTTTTGTCCAGTGTTTATGTACTCAAAGTTTTGGATAAATCATTGACGTTTTTCCTAAAATCGACGACGTTTGCATAAAACCGTTGATGTTTTTTAGAAATCGTTGACGTTTTTGTGAAAATGAAAAGCTCTGCTCTCAGTCTTTTTTTTTTAGTCAAAAATCGTTGACGTTTTTCAGGAATCGGTCACGGATTTTAGGTTTGTAGCAAAAAAAAAACGTGCTTCATACAGTATCAAAACCTTCAACATGCGTTTTGCCATATATATTAATACTTAACATAACCTTTACACCAAAATCATGAAAAAGGCTTAAACATCGAATCAAATACGTCAAACAACATCCCAAGTATCAAAATATCCACATAACATCTGAAATATCCAAACAATAATACAACTTCCGAAATATCCAAACAAACTTAGATACAAGTCCAAACACGTGGAGGGAATAAACTGATAAACATAAACAGCTACAATCATCAACGATCCTCAAACATGGTATCCCATGGCATAGTTCTCGGACTTGAATGCGGTGGCGGTGGGGGAGGACTATGAACTGGAGGAGGAGGAACACTCATATCTCGAGGTGCCGGAGGAGGAATGTTGTTTGCGAATGCCCATTGCCTCATGTAATAGGCCGTCTCATAGTGACTATCCTCCAGTATCTCATAAGATTGTTGGAGCTTGTGCAC
>JAOVYX010003057.1:0-11244 GCA_035668315.1 Drosera spatulata
CTCTTCCACAGCCGCCTCTAATGACCTTTGATTGCTGACGCTGCATTACAGAAGGAAATTTGCTGAATGTAACCAGTTATAACATCTTGGAAAGAATAAGAAAATGCTGCGTATCAAAAGTTTTTCGTTGTAAATCTATCATCCTTATTAGGCCAGTGACTTGATGCTTTTTTGTTGTGTTATAAGCGCAATACACCTTGATGCATTAGTATCTGATATATATACTATGAATATAAGCCAACATGTCAATAAGAGAGTTCAGTTTATTTGGCAACTATTCGTAGTGCTAATCTAAAGTAAGAAAGGAGGTCATCTTTGCGATTAGCTAAATAGAGCAAGTTAAACAGATGGCTTGCTGCCTGAATTGAGATGAATTCAGGTAAAGTAAGAGAGTGGAGTGGATGCATACCATGGAGCGAGATAGAAAGGAACAGGGTCCCTTGCGAAGGTTGGATGAGGAAGTGCAGGCAAATTGCAGCTAATGCTGATGTACACAGGCTTGCTCTCCTTCAAAGCAGTTGAAATTGCGGTATCGATCAGCTCATGCGCATCATCCAAGTTGTTAACAACTGCCTGTTGCACATCGCCAACAAAACGCATTGATTAAAAACACGATATCCATAGCAGACAATGCGACTTTTAATATATAAGATCAATGATGGATGATGATACAGCCACTACGCTGCTTATATGATGGTGCAGGTCAGAAGGTAATGGTTCACTACGTTATCACCTAGGTAGCTCCCTGGTGTTGGTAATATCGAAGAGGAGAATCTATCCATAGGAAGTTGGCGTATGACCAATCCCCTTATCCTTCTAGTCAGAGAATAGATTTAAAAGATTTTACGGTTGCCATGGGACGAAGAGAATTCACCATGCTCCCACATGAAAATCAGGGAATGTCTACAATATATTCCTCAATAAATTGTTTTGATTGACTTCAGGTTATAGTTGACTGCGTACCGCAAAATCAAGGAGTAATACAATACTAGTATCAAGTGTTGCACAAGTTAATGTCATAGCAATATAAAACTGCCAGTTAAAGTCACACTACTATTGATTTTGAGTCAAGGTTATAGCCTAACATACGAGGCAAGTAAGCATTGCATGAAAGATATAGCGACCATTGCATGGCAAATATAGCAGACAAATGATTACCGCGGATCGAGCAACAATATTTTCCATTGAGATTGATTGGAGTATTAAATTGAGCATAAATACTAGATATGATTGGACAGTGAATCTCATATGTAGATGACTGCATCCACATCTATCTGTTCTATTCTTAATTTCTTATGGAATGGGTGCGTTTTGGTATTGTTGAGGTGATATCATCGATTTTGAGAAATGAACTGAAACTCATCCTACAAGGTGAGGTCTCAACATATTAAGATCAGATATCGCTCCAAGTTTTCCTACGAGCGTTATCCGATCTCTCAATCACAATCTAGGTATCTATAATTAAGTCACGCCTCCTGACTGTTAAATTGGATCCAATCAAATAGAACAAGGACAGTGAATCGTTGTGTCGCTATCATGACCTTTTTCACATGCAAATGGTAATGGAAACAACGACGACGACGACAATGCAGATGGAAATGGGACACAAATAGAACAGTATCGAATCATAAAAAACCACGTCAGAAGGGTACATACCTGGGCACAGGTGAGAGGCTGGAAGCAGCGGAGTTCCTGGGTGAAATCAGGGAGGCCGATGGTGTGATGGAGGATGCGGTTGGTGCCGTAATCATTGGAATTGGGGCCGCCGACGATGCAGATGACGGGGAGATTCTCGCTGTAGGAGCCGGCGATGGCGTTGAGGACGCTGAGCCCTCCCACCGTGAAGGTGACGACGCAGGCACCCACCCCCTTCGCACGGGCGTATCCGTCTGCGGCGTACCCCGCGTTGAGCTCGTTGCAGCATCCGATGAGGTTGAGTTCCGGCTCCGCGATGAGGTGGTCCAGCAGGGTCAGGTTGAAGTCCCCCGGCACCGAGAACACGTCCCGAGCCCCTATCTCCACCAGACGCCTGGCCAGGTGGCGGCCCAGCGTCCCCGCGGTGGATTTCGGGGCGGACCCCACCGTGATGTTTCCGTCTTCCATCGCCATGATACTTGTGTATTACTACTGCTGCTGCTGCTACTACTGTTGTGTTTTCCTTAATCTGTCGGTTGGCTTCTTCGTTTGCGTAATGGATCTTGGCTGCTTGTTTTGACGAGTGATGCGAGGAGTGTGATGTGGTGGGGGAGTGTGGAGGTTGTGTTGAAATTGGACGTGGAGGACGATGATGAAATTGGAGGGGAGAGGGGGGTGGTTGTTCTATTTAAAAGGACAAGAAAAAAGGAAGAAAGGGACAGGAGAGACGAGGATGGATGGATGGATGGATGGATGGATGGATGGATGGATGGATGGATGGATGGATGGATGAATGGATGGAGACAAATACACTGTGAGACCGCCTTTGGCAACGGCGATAGGGATGTATGGCTTTTTTTAATGATCAGCAGAGGAGGCTAGTTGTTTTCAGAAACCAGGGGTGTGGTGTTGGTGTTGTGTGGTGTGCTGGGGTGGGTTTGTTCTGTGATTTCAATTGGTGGGATGAATGAATGGTGGGTTTTGTGGTGCGTTTGTTTCTTTTGCGATCTAATTATATTAGTAGTGGTGGTGGTGAACGGGTGATGGGTGGGTTTTGCTTTTCGTGCAAGACATTGTTGTGATCAGATCTCTATTCTCTTCATTAGGAGAGTTAAACATACATTTGTTTCTATTTATGAGCAGCAGCGCCTTTTTCGGATTAAGATTTCACTAACTCTCGTCTATGCAAGGCCATTCATTTTGTCCGTGGCAAGCAAGCATCTTTTTTGAAAGCCAAATAAGACCGATTCTTTCCCATATTGATTGATAGGATCGCATGCAACACGCTACAAACATGCTCCTCCTGCTTAAATATAGACAAAAACAACAAAAAATGAAAAGAAAAGAAAAGGTTGGCCTTTATGCATTTCGTAAACTGCATCAAGAGATAAACACAAACTAACACAATGGGATTTTTAGATCTCGATCTTAATTGGTTCATAGTATTAAAACTAAATAAGTAAATTACGTAAATTGGTTAATGAAGATTAAAATCATAATCCAGCATATGTGACGCGTAATCCTTTATGGTTTGGAAGTGAAAGAAGCAGCGGCTGGCAGTCAGTTGTAATGGGGCCTGGCGGAAAATGGATGGGATTATTAGCAAGCAATTTGCCAGTTGAGCCTTAATGCCGCCCCCAGTCTTTACCACAGCGGCATGCCCATGACTTTGTCATTTACCCTTTTTCTTGCACACTATGCTTTGCTAAGCTCATTGATCAGTGGACTATATTCAGTGTAAAACAGTGTACTAGCACATTCAACCAACCCATTCAACTATAAAAAATTGCCGCTATGCAGACCTGTTGACCATGTTACCCCATAGTTCAACGTCTGCCTATTGTTTATTTCAGCCGGATTTTTGCATATCCAGTTTCAACGGGCCCATTGCTACGCACGTTGGATTGCTTTAAGAATGACAAGGAGGACGAGATTCTCTTCCGCATTTGAGTTCCACGGACGGGTTAATTTAAGGAGTTTTATATGAGAAATTATTTAGAGTTCTTTATATTTCTCTAAACAATTCCGTATTTTTTTAGAGTTCTTCGAAATTCTCTAAAATTTCCTAAAGTTAAGAAGAGTTCTCTACATAATTCTATGTAAATATCTTAGGAAAAAAGTCTAGAGAACTCTTGTATATTCCTAGAAGGAGAAGGATATGTAAGAGTCTAGATGACAAGTCTAGAACTCTCCTTGAAGATGTATATAAAGGGATGCAAGGTTCATTTGTCATCACATTTCAAACTCATCCCAAGATATCCCACATTCTTATAAACTCTCAAAGTTTTATAAGCTCTCAAGTGTTCTAAATACAAACTTATTTCCAAGTACAAATTCTCTTGGGTTCTCAAATATCACCTTTAAGGCTGAACTCAAGCGAAGGAAGGAGTAGTTTGAGTGTCGTACGGGTAGTGAAATTTTAGCCCCGTGACAGTTGGTATCAGAGCCTTGGTTCGAGAAATGACGGATTCAAGTATTGTTGAGCAAAGAATTGTCGAGGAGGTGAGCACCGCACATGTAACCATGCGCAAAGGAAGGAGAAAGTCGAAGGATGTTCAAGCGGCCATGGAGTCACGACTCTCGCGGGTGGAAGAGATCGTGGTTAAGATGGCAGATCGGTTGGAGAAAGATGTGCCTAACAACGATATTATCGAGGTTCGGGAGGAATGCCTCACGGGTGTGTTGCAAAGTACTCTCAATTTATGGTTGGACACTCTTTGCAAGGAATTCCGAACGCGAATAGATGAGGTACGTGCGATGATGGCCACTCTCCAAGAGGAGATGAGGGTCTTGAGGGAAGAAACTTCGCTATGTAAGGCGGCCATAGCGAATGGTGGAGCAAGTTTTGGGAAGATGACGCGGTTCGAGCCCCCTAAGCCAAAGTCGTTTTCTAGGAAACGCGATGCTAAGGAGGTCGACACCTTCTTCTTTAACATGGAGCGATACTTTGATCTCTTGGGCATAAAAGAAGAAGAGAAGATCAAGATCGCATCTATGTTTCTCTCAGATACGACGACTATGTGGTGATGTCGTCGTTACAGTGACGTTCAAGCGGGAACGTTCACCATGGAGAAGTGAGATGACTTCAAGAAGGATCTCAAACTCCACTTCTATCCGGAGAATACCCAACATGAAGCCAAGAGACAACTCCAAAAGTTGAGGCAAACGGGCACAATTCGGGAATATGTGAAGGATTTCACGGAGTTGCTCATCCAAATCACCGACATGTCCGAGGAAGACAAGCTCATCTATTTCGAGGATGGATTTCAACCGTGAGCACAACAAGAGTTACAACGATGTAGTGTCCAAACTCTTGTGGCGGTCATAACGATGGCGGAGTCATTCATCGAATTCAAGAGGAGCGAGTCTCCAAAGGGCAACGAGTCGAAGAGTGACTTCGAGAAAGGTGGAGGAGAGATCCATGAAGGGATCAAGCCAACTTCGAGTTTCGCTAGCGAGAGTGACTCGAAGAGAAAAGAGCAAAGCGGGTGGAAAAAAAGCACATCCAAGGACTCGGGGAAATCCAAGGATGAGGTGAAGTGCTTCTTGTGCAATGGCCCTCACTTAATTCGGGAGTGCCTGAAAAAGAACGCTCTCATGGCTATGCTTGCTCGGGTGGAAGAGAAACCCGTGTAAGAGATGGGATCTTTGAGGATCCTTAATGAGATGAAGAACACGGAGGAGAAGTCTTCATCGAAAGGGTTGATGTACGTCGATGCGATGATCGGATCGTACATAACTCATGCCTTGGTTGATACCGGGACAACTCATAGCATTGTCTCGCGGGGAGAGGCAAAGCGACTTGGACTTCGAGTCGACAAAGAGTAAGGCATGCTCAAGGCGGTGAACTCGAAGGCCGAACCAATCGATGGCGTGGCCCGTGGAGTGCGGCTTCGCATTGGCGATTGGAAGGGACCGGTGGATCTTACGATCGTTCCCATGGACGACTATCCTTTGGTGCTTGGAATCGACTTCATCGAGGATATAAAGACGATACCAATCTCTTTCGCTAATGTCTTGCACATAGTGAAAGACGATGGAGTTTGCGTGGTCCCGATGCTACGACGAGCAAAGAAGACTCAAGCAAAGATGGTCGCAATCATGCAACTCTTTAAGAGAATAAAAAATGAGGAACATACTCACTTGGGAAAAGGTGAGATCTCTCACGTGGTAAAGGAGATGCCAAAGAAGATCTCACGAGTCTTGTCGAAGGAACACGGGAAGGAATTCCCACCAAGACGGCAAGATGGGTGCTCGAAGGCTTCTCGTGACGACTCAAGGAAAAGATCGAGTCATGAAAGTGCGTCGCGACGAGGACGTCCACGACATAGGTGGAGGAGTATATCACGGACAGGTTAATTTAAGGAGTTCTCCTTGAGAAATTATCTAGAGTTCTCCATATTTCTCTACACAATTCCATACTTTTCTAGGGTTCTTCAGAATTCTCTAAAATTTTTTAGAGTTAAAAGAGTTCTCTAGAGAATTTTATGTAAATATTTTAAGGAAAGAGTCAAGAGGACTCTTGTATATTCCTAGGGGGAGAAGGATATGGAAGAGTTTAGATATCAAGTCTAGAACTCTCCTTGAAGATGTATATAAAGGAATGTAAGGGTCATTTGGCATCCCATCCCAAACCCATCCCAAGATATCCCACATTCCTGTAAACTCTCAAAGCTTTGTAAGCTCTCAAGTGTTCTCAATACAAATTTGTTTCTAAATCCAAACTCTCTTGCGTTCTCAAAATCACCTTTGGATGACGAGTAAAACTGAACTCAAGCGAAGGAGAGAGTAGTTTGAATGCCGCACAAGTAATGAAATTCTAGCCCCGTGACAACACGTTAAGATTTTCGGCCGTCAGCCCTTATTTTTCTGTTTACTACTTCGACAGCTTCATGACCATGTAGTGTTTCCCGGCAGCACGAGAGCGAGAATGAATCCCAAGGGGAAACGAGCAAGGATCAAACCTCTGCTTATTCCCCGTGCTTTCTGAACTGAGAAAGAGCCTTGTCTGTTCCTTCTCGTCGTCACTAATACTGACCTTTGGATCAGGGCCACTCACAAGAGAATTGAAGTCATTATGCTCCCCAAAAAGGAATGAAAAAACTAGAGCATTGTGTGTACATTGTGCTCTACTGAGCATCAAACGAAAAAAACCAAATGATACTTACATATACATAAGAAAAATAAGATCGACAAGGTTGGACCATTACAGAAACAGACTTCGGTTCTGTTTAATTAGAACCAAGACACAAAGACTATTTTCACAGCACATCCATATACATGATAACAAACTTCTATGAAAAAAACATGCAATGACCTCGATTACTTGTGCTTCGTGATGTAAAACCGAAGAAATCCTTAGGAGATGACACAGGCATATAAAAATCACACTGTACCACTTGACCCTTTTGAAACATCAGCTTCTTGAGCTTTAGGGTTTGCTTTCGATCCAGATGGTTTTTGAGTGCCAGGGAAGGATGACCGTCGTGCCTTTGTAGCTTGTTGCTTCCCGTTGGGCAAACTAGGTTTAGCAGGATCTGATTTGGGGGTGATCGGAGAGCCGATACTTTTCCCAGCCTTGACTGCCGCTAACTTGTTCTGTCCTTTCTTGGAGCCGAAAGACCGAGATGTAACAACTCGACTTTCCCAAGGACGAGCAGCAATCCATCTCTCCTTCCAGCTCCAACCCCAGTTAGACTTGCTCAAGTCAGAAGCATCAAGCCCCTGGCTCAAACTACAGTTTGCCCGCCACTGTTCAGGGAAAAAAACAATATGTTCGCATTTTGATCGCACAGTAATGAAGAGAATTTTATCATGTTGAAAAACACTTTCTTACAAAAGAAGACGAGTTGCCAACCTGATGAGAGAAAGCATATGCCATAGCTCGTTCTCGTTTGACTGCTGCTTCTTCTCTCTGATGAATCCTCGCAAGAATCTCTGCCATTGTTTCTGAGCCATCACACCATTCCACCTGTTGCGGATTCAAAATAGACGAATATATACACAACAGAATCTCAGAGAATACTAAGATGAAAACTGCAAACAAAGTGCATCACTGTCTATTGGTTAAATTGGCTGAATTTCGTGCAGCAAGTAGAAAATAATTGCAGAAGGCATTGCCAAAACATGTATTATACTGAGGACAGATGATCTTACGTCCAAGTCATGAAGCTTGTCCTCAAGCTTCTTTTGGGTCTCTAGTCTCTTCTGCTTAAGCCGACCTTCAGTTACCATATACAGTCTCCGCTCTCTGATCTGTGATTGTATCCTGCCCCATGAATGAAGATGGGTCAAGGTGCTCATTGATTGCTTCTTCACAGAGGGGCCTTGGGACAATACGATCTGTAGCTTCTTTGCTCCTTTCATCCGCTGTAGAGTCTTCCTTGCCTAGAAGGGGAGATATAATGATACTCCTGAATGAGAAATTAGCTTGAAGTATTGTCTAACCAGTAAACATTCATGGAAAAGGCAAGGAAGCAATGGTTCAGATGAACAAGCATACCTTGTATGCCCTGTATGCAGTCTGGATGTGAATGGCTGCCAAATCCTCTATGTTTATACCATGAGTACCATATAGTCCCTGGCTAGTGTTGCCATTTTGAGAACTTATTTCAGGCATGGACCCATTGTCTGCACCTCCGGCAGGTGGTTCCTGTCACATAGAGTCGGTGCAAATCAGGGTATAATGTCAAGCATTGGAGAAGTAACAGGGCACTTCATGCCACGAATACATTAATAGGAATAAGTCCTGCTGGTAATTCATCCCTTCTCATTCTTTGCAATTCGAAGAATAGATGTTGCAGGGCAATTCTTTGTAAAACATTGGAAACTGAATCTAACAATCAATTTGCATGGCTACTTCAACTGCATATAGGTTTTGAGTGACCAACATACCGATGATTGTCCCGACTTGCCCTTCTTTCCCTTCTTTCTTCTGATTATAGCCTTAAACCAGCGTCCAGACCCCATTCTAAAGCGAAAGAGCCACATGATGAATGTTAGACAACTATGTCAACAATGTGACGAAAACAATAACGAATCAAGCATTTGTCTCGTTCTGACACACAGCACCACAATGTACACAACATCAAGAGATTTTTTTCCCCTCAAAAGATTATCAAAAGATTTAGCATACGCAGTTGTTGGTAAGAATCCTTTAAGGGGCATGATATAAATTCCAATGGTAAGCTTGAGAAGCTTTCGACAAGAATTCGATACCATGTAGATTAGATGGTTACAGGCTAGACTAAGAACCCTTAACCAGATCAGGACTGCCCACGGCTAAAATCATAAGATCCATCACATTGGAAATTAAACAAGCAGAATTGCAGAATTTGAAAACGGAAAATTAGCGCAGCCAGTAAAATCACACATTCATCACCACAAAATAAATCAAATTTACAGGTTCCGGTTTTATAGTGTTTGCATTCTCATAATACCTTCAAGACAATGTGGGAAAGGAGCCATTCACAGCAACAGCAAATTAAACAGAAACCATAGAGAGACAGTAAAAATGAGAAGAAAGAGAACAGGAAGAGATCCGTGAAAGAATCGAGACATACCCTCACAAAAAGACACTCCTGGAATGGAACGGAAGGGCTTTAGGCGGAGAGGTGGAAGATCGGATGGGAAGTGGCAAGGCAACTCCCAAGTTTTGGAAAAGAAGCAAAGCAAAGCAAACTGCAATTTCAATTTCAAATTGTTGGAGGAGGAGAGGAGTAGTGCAAATGAAGCAACACTTTAATGGAGTGAAAGCCACACACACTCACAAAACATAAATCAAAGCAAACAAAATTGCATTGCCAATTTGGCATGGCCCAAGTTGCTCATTTGTCAAATCAAAACAAAACAAAAGAAAGCTTAATTCAACAGATTTTTTCCCATTTCTGAAACACCCAAATTGCGGAAAAGCAGAATTGAGCAGCATATGAACAAGAAAGGTTCCACCTTTACTCGATTACAAATTACTACTAATAAAAGAGATGCCCCTAATTTTTCTCCTTTCTCTATCTCTAATCAGTTGCATCTTGTCCTCGATTAAAGGATCCAAATCCCATAGTCGGTCATGATAAGAACCACAGTGTTTTTATATGATTAATTTGAAAAAAAAAATTGATAATTATGATGATCTAGCAACAAGAGCATTATTGGGTGGGTGCAACCAGACAGACTATTCTACAGTGACATCGGACCAACCAACTCCCCAATCACAACAGCTGATATACTAATACTATGCAACAACCTTTACATACAACTCCTCGACAAGAAACAAGTTTTTGCCCTTGCCAAAAACATCTTTTGAGAGTTTCCTCTCTTGAAATAAACATCACGCAACAACCTTTATATACAACTCCTCAGTGTAAATGTGTATTTCTTAGTGCTATTAGAATGCTCATTAATGAGACGTTTTGACTTACCAGGTAGTGTAAAAATTGGGGAATTACATATATGCTTGAAAAAAATAATTTATGACTAAAAGTAAAAATTGATGCTTAACGGAATTTTGGATAAACATACCTTAAAACGGTTGAATGTTAAAAATATTAACCATATGATTTTAACTTAAAAGATATGAAAATGACTAAACATACCTTAAAGTAGCCTAATAATATACCTGGGATTATCTTAAATCGGGAAAGATCAAATAATTTAATCAAATATAATATCAAGAAAAAACTTAAAAGTCAAAAAATTACTTGAATTGATTTGTAGTTTAAAACAGATGTTGGGCTTATTTTAAGTGCTTTTCTGTTTTATCAAACACAAGTTTTGACTTTTAAACTTTTTTTAAGTGATTTCGTATGACTTATCGTATTGACAAAGACGGCCTAATCTACCTTCCAAACCAAAAACTATTCATTTTCGCCACGTTAATGTTTCCTTACATACGTATTAATCATGGCATTAGGCATTTGGGGTTATCCTTCCAATGGGGCCATTGTTCACCAGAAGGATGACTATTCAGCATCTGTCGACTCATGCTTTTGGTTGGATCGTTGAACCCAAATTCTTGGTCAAAGTAATCACTATTCAAACCATTTGACCTGCATTTTACGGCTACGAGCCTTCAACGCTCCATGCGATTACAAGAGCAAGAATAGAAAGCGATCCCTTGTCAATCCTTCATCATAATCAAAATTCAGTAATAAGACAGCATCCCAATTCACAAACACGTTCGCCTTTACTTTCACATCAATGATTCGTAACCCATTTTATACTTTTAAAGATTCACGAAATATATCTAGTTAAGTGTGAAGGAAAACTAGCTAGGATGTCCTTATTCCCACTGGTTCAACTCCAAAGTATATTTCCAACAGATCCATAGCAAGGTTGAACTTGTCCAGGCAAGAATTTACTCTTACAAGAACTCAGTAATTTCTGGTCAATCTATGGTTTTCATTAGCAAGTAACACTTAACTGGATTTAGATCGATCCGCCGCCCTGTATAGATAAGCAATCTTTCAACAATAAAAAATGTCCACTCCCGAACACCTCTGCTAAGATGGATTAAACGTCCAATTAACTGGAGCAAATTACAGGTAGAGTGGTTTCATGATGAAATTTTCCTCAAAGATTTCTTCCCCACATCACATGCGACCAGATACGTTT